>JAQHUG010000233.1:2667997-2783495 GCA_028555095.1 Dicrostonyx torquatus | reverse complement strand
GACAATACTTACTTCTGTATATCTTACTTTCAGTGCTTTTTTATGTCTGACTGGTTGACAGCTTTCTGCTTCTGGCTCTGGGGATCACCCTCATTCTCTTGTCTTTCTTCTCGTCTCTTCTCTTTTTGAACCCAGAGTTCTCCTCCTACTTATTCTTTCTGCCTGTTAGTCCCACCTATCATTTTCTGCCTAGCTATTGGACATTCAGCTCTTTATTAGACCAATCAGGTGCCTTAGGCATACAAGGTAAAACAGATGCAACATATCTTTACATAATTAAACACACATCCTTATATCTTTAAACATATATAGCATAAACAAAAGTAACACACCTTTACAGAGTTAAAGTAATATTTCACAGCCTAAACAAATATAGCACATCTTTGCCTAGGTAACACCTCCATAACTTTGCCTAGTTAACACACTTCTATAAGCATCTCCCTTCCTATCTGGATTCACATCCTTTCTGACAAAGGATTTTAAAATGTAATGAAGAAAGCCTGGTGAGTTGGCTTGGTTATAAGAGTACTTGCTGCACAGTCATGAGGACCTGAGTTCAGATCCCAGTGCCCACTTAAAAGAAACAACCTGGGCAAGGCTATGCAGGCCTGTAACCCCAGGAGTGCAGGGGAGACAGGAGGCTCTCTGGGGCTTACTCTCCACCAACAGCCAAGCTCCACATTCAATGAGAGACCCTGTCTCAAAGGCAAAATGTAGAGAGTGATGGAGCAGTACATTCAGCATCCTTCTCTGGTCTCTACAAACATAGACACATTTAAAACCTAAGTTTGTTATTGTTATGATTATTGTGTATATGTGTCTTGTGTGTGTCTGTGTATGGGTGGGTACATATGTGCCATCGTGTACATGTGCTCAGAGGACAACTTTTAGGAGTTAGTTCTGTATCTACCTTTTTAAAAAATAAATTTGGTTCTTTGACAATTTCTTCTGTGTGTGTGTGTGTGTGTATGTGTGTGTGTGTGTGTGTCTGTAATGCATTCTGATTACCCTCCTCCACACCCTTTTGTATTCTCTACCCTTAGTAGTACCCTTTCTTCCCCATAATCTTTTCCTATATTCATTACTTTTTGTTTTATTTTATGCTCGATGAACTTAACATGCACCATCTGTGTGACTATGAGTTTGAAACTATCCACTAAACCCTGCTGGCTGCACTAGCGGATACCCAGCTGGACTGGCCCACCATTACAGATTCTCCTGCTGGAACAATAAGCCAAATAAACTCTTCCACAATTTACCTTTACCGCTACAACAAAAAGCAATCAACAGTGGTTTTTTCCCTGGTCATCTGACAGGCAACCTGTTTGTCATTCTTATTCTTTCAGGGCAATCTTCTCCCCTCGTGCTCTTGTGCCAGCTCAGCAGGTGCACATCATGGTCATTTCAGGCATGCACCCCGCGGACTTATCTCTATTACCAGATCTCTGGGACAGGCAACTTGAAACCATAGTCTCATGTTCTGGGCACTATAGACAGTTACCGGCCATGGAAATTCCATGGAATTCTGCACTATTTGTCCCATGACCTTGTTCTGTGCCAATGGCCTGTCTTCCAGCCTTGGCAGTGGCACATGCATTTGTGAACCTTTCTAGGGATGAGCTTTCCTGCTGGTTCTACCTTTGAGATTCCTTTCCTCAGGCTCTTATTGATCACTTTGTCACTGAACTCATTCAAGGGCTCACATGGCCCCTTCTGGGGAACCTACTTGCTTTCTTTCTCAAAGGGCCAATGGACACATCCTTCACTCTGCAAAGCCGAGCAACAAACACAACCTGCTGAGAGGTATCTATTGATTGGGTATTTTAATAGAATACCTTCTCCCAAGGTTGGTGCCTGAGAAAGGTATTTCCTTATAATGAATATAATGTTGTTTAAAAACATGAGAATATACCCCAATCTGCTTTCTCACTTATTCTGGCTTCCAAGAAGACCAGATTTAGGTTTATTACTCAATAGAGTGACTATCCTTATATCCTCTTATATTATATACGATTTTTTTTAAAAATTGTAGTTCTTTCTCTCCTTTATCTGAGTGTATTCTGATGTTTTTTTTCCTGAATTAAAAATAAGCATTGTGCTTGAAGTGATCATTTTACTTACACAGCCCCACTGAGAAGAAATAAAATTACATTTAAAAAATTTAAATCTAATTATATTTGTTTGCATATAGGATTATGCCATCCATCATTTTCTCCTGGACTTATTTTAAATTGTGATTTTATTGTTTTATCTCAGATCTTTCATTAAATATATAGAGTTTTAATTTTCCAGTTTTTTCTCTCTACCTCTAATTCTTCTCAAACAGGCTGGATTGCTCAAAACATATCAATAGTGATAAAGGTCCTATACTCAGAAGGTTGGGAATAACAAAAGAGGAAGAATGGGGGGAAAAAGGGTGGGAAGGGAGGTGGGGGACCTACCTTTTGAGTATAGTTTGCAGACATCTCATTTATACTCCCAAGTGTTGAGAATTCCATTTTGGAAACTAGTATGAGGCTCACAGTGGTTAAGTAGCTTAACCCAAATTTTATTTTTCTTTTTGGAGAAGTCCAACAAATACAACAATCTCATTATCTCACTTCATTATCCTTTCCTGAAATCTCCCATTCTGCCTTTCTTCTTGATTTTAGCTTTTGGCCCAGTCCTGTTATCTGCTTACTCGTGTGTTATTTCTGAAGCCCAGGAGTCATCTGTACTTTCCCTCCCTCGCTTGCTGCTTAATTAGTCTCTGCTTCCAGCTCACACTGCCGCTTTGATGACTTCATCCCCTTCCATTTTCCAATTGTAGATTTGAAAGTCTGGGCCCTGAAGGTTCTTGCTTGGGACTACTTAAATAGCATCTTTGCTGTTATGTCTGCTTCCAATTTCCTCTACTCCAGTCTTTCCTGGGCATAGCTGTTCTGTGGTATTTCCGAATGCCAAAATAAACAACACTCTTAGAGTATTTTCTTTTGTTCTCAAGTAAAAGTCCCTTACCACCTCTCTCCATGAAATATCCATCCATGACTTCATTCTGCTACAGCAGTAGTTCTCAACCTGGGGGTCGCGACCCCTTCAGGGGTCAACTATCAGATAGCCTGCCTGTCAGATATTTATATTATGATTCATAACACTAGCAAAACTACAGTTACAAAGTAACTGTATTAAAGGGTTGCAGCATCAGGATGGGTGAGAACCATTGCTCTTCAGTGTTAGAGACTTTCGCCTCTGTGCGTACCCTATCCGCCAGTCAGAGACGTTTAAAGAATCCCAAGTGGTCGCAGATTCCTGCCTCCTGCCTCTACACTCTCTGTTTTACCTAGATGGTTCATTTATTCCATGGTGAGTATCTCTATTCTTTTAAGATCCAACTAGGTTTTCTGCCATTCATTTTCCATTACCATAGTGTTTGCATTTATTTTTTTATCTTTTGTAATTTTTGAGGAAGGGTTTCACTGTGTAGTCCAGGCTGACGTTGAATGTGAGATTCTTCTGCTGGAATTACTGGTGTGTGCTCATCTCTGTAGCCCTGGATGGTCTGAAACTCGCTATGTAGACAAAGACTAGGTTGATTTCACATAGATTGGCCAGGCTGCCCGAGCGCTGGGATTAGAGACGTGTGCCACCACGTCTCACCGAGTATATTCTTTACTACTGCTTCACCTTGAAATAGACAAAAGCCTCACTTGCTGCACTGGTTTTATGTGACAAAATGACTTACAAAAATGTTTCATTGCTGACTGAAAGATTTGCACAACTTCACAGAACATTTAGCACTGCACATTTTTGGTTTAAGTAACCATTGGTTTTCTCTGCTCTTAAAATATCAGCAAATTTAGATTAATTGGACTTCACGCCAAGCAGGTTTTTGGTTTTGGTTTTGTTTTGTTTTTGCTTTTCTTTTGCTTTTCTTCTGCATTAAAGGGAGCATGCTTTCTTGGGCTGGGAGACCTGAGGCTAGAAGAACCCGACTTGAAGTACTTGGCTCACTCTATGTGAGAAATGCCTTGAGCAGCCTCAAGAGAGGTGAGGTGGGTGAATATGAGCGGCAGCCCTTTCCCACCTTGCCACAAAATAAATACAGAACATTGACAGCTTAACCTCAGGATGTTGTCAATGTGTGAAGAGGTGTGTCCTTAGCATATGCAAAAAAACCATGACAGCTTGTCGGGGAAACCTGTGCTCCCATTTACTGCAGCAGAATTCACAAAGGCTAGGTGATGCGGAGCAAGCTTCAGTGTCCACCAACAGATGAGTGCGGTATGTGTAGGCAATGGAATATTATGCATTCACAAAAAGACAAAATACAGCCACTTTCAACATCATGGGTGGGGCTGGAAGACAGTAAATGAAATCAGGTCAAGTTCAGAAAATGAAAGCCCTCATGAAATCCGTAGCTGCTGAGAGTAGAATAGTGAGTAAGTACTGCAGGCTGGAGAGAGCAGAACACGGAGCAGAGAAGGTATTGGTCAGTGGGCACGATGACAGTGGTTAGAAGGGAGGGATACATTCTGGGGTTCTACAGCACAGGAGTGTGGATGCAGTTCTCAAGGTGTTGCACATCTCGAGCTCTCTAGGAGGGAATTCACTTTACAGTGTATTCAATATGGAGATAAGATAAAAGGTTACAGCAATGGAGAGAGGCTTTATCTTTACCCAGTGTACACGTGGATCAAAACACTGTATTGTACCACAAACATGTAAAATTATTAGTGACAATGGAAAAGAAAAAAAATTTCTACTTAATAGAGCAAAGTAGGAATACCATGAGGGGATGAATTCTTCTCAGCCAGGTCACAGGGCAGACAGATCTCTTCAACCTCCAAGTAAAAAGTGGTATGCCTCTACTGACTTTCTCTTACCTAACATCACACGGCAGGCAGGTAGAACAACAGACGATGCTGGCAGGAAGGACGTGTGTGTTAATAACATCCAGCCTAAAGATGGAAGAAATGTCAACCTGACACTCAGGTGTGGGAACTCTGGTGGAAAGAATGACCCCTGTGAATGACTATAGATTTTGTAATTTATGGCATGCTCTGGACCATGTCATTTGAGCCCAGGCCAATCTGTAATTGACCATTTTGACAGCCTTAAAGAGCAGTCGCCTGCATGTGTCTACAGCTTGGCTGTCAGTTCAGAGTGGCTTAGCTGCACTGCACTGAATTCTGTCATCTTTCCCAGCCTTTAGAGTTTGTGATCCGTAGGATGCTTTCAGGGGAGAATCTTCTATTGTGCACTGACCATTAACTTATTAGCTCACTGTTAGACTTACTTGGTTTTGGTTTAACTGATTTCAGGAGTGTGGGTTTGCATTCTTTTTCCATTGTTAAATGTGTTCCCCTCAGTGTCAGTAGCATCTTTAATTGGGCTGGCCCTATAAACCACGTAATGATAAGGAGGAAATAATGGAAAGGTATGTTGAGGAGGCAGCGGTGCAAAGTAAACAGATCCTACTTTTGTTGAGTGACTCTCATTTCCTTGGTGAGTTGAGATGTGCTTCCTAGAAAGGATATGGGTTATGCTTAGAGCCGATGATCAATGCGTCTTCCCAAACGAACACCCACTCACACAGCCCAGTTCAGAAGTCTGGAGGGGCTGATTGATTTCGCGTCTCTAACAAGCTCCCAGGTGATGCTAAAGACTGAGTAGCAAGCACCCACATTACTAAATCAAAACACGAGCTCCCCAACTCATCACATTTAATTTTATTCCACAGCATATTTAAGGGAATGTTATTCTCAGGAAGATGTTTGGGATTAAAATAATTAAAAAAAAACTGGAAAGTACACACATTTATGTATCTCTTCTTTTCATTAAATATATATCTGTTTGGCAAAAAAAATGTTAGACTCTTTTATACAAAAACAAAGCCAAAAACAAAACAAGACAAAATAATCCCAAACCCTTGTAAATTGTAAAGACCTATAATAATTACAACGATGTAAACTTGGATGTCTGACAGCTTGACCACCCTGGAGAACCTGGGTCATAGCAGGAGCCCCAAGGAGAAGGTGACATGGAACCGTTGGAAAGCAACAGCCAGCCGCCTTAGAGGCTGTTAGGTTTAGTCTATTTGAGATGGAGCAGGACTACTAACTTCATTTGTGCTTTCTGCTAAGGGGCTGCTGGGAGCTTGAAGATATGAAGAAGGCAGGTCTGGGCTGGGGCAAGGATAGGAGGCCCAAGACTACATAGTGTGACAGAGAGGTTGGTCATGGTCATGGTCACAGTGCAGACAAGGACTGTCTGGGAGACCTGGTGCTGCAGAGGACTGGAACGAGGCTGCTGCTGCTACACACAGAACCAAAGTGGACCAGACCAAGGTCAAGGCCAGGAAGGGAGAGAGAGGAGATGCGAAAGCGATCTCAACTCACAAAGAGCTGATTATATGAGCTGACCCTAGAAAGAAGGGGTAGGAGGTGGTGGCTTTTGGTCTTCTTGTCCAGTAACGAGCTATTTTACCCAACCCTGGTCATTTTTCATGGTTTAGTAAGCAAATTTGGGGCACTGTGGGGCTAACTGGATTTCCTACTCCAGACAAAAAGGAAGAAGGGCAGAAGGATATGCCCTCATCAGGTTAGAACGAGAAGATTATTTGACTTTCTTACTAGTGGTGGCTTTTGCTCATGACCCACCAGTGAGCTATAGCAGTGGAGTGATCTGCATTACAGAGTCAGGAAGTAGATTCAAGAAGATGGTAAGAAGCCAAAAAAAAACAGCCAAAAAAAAAAAAAAAAAAAAAAGCTGGGGCTAAAAATGAGGCCAAAGGAAGGGTTGACCTGCAGCTTCCCACCACCAAAGGATGGTCCCAACATGTGGGTGTGTTTGCGCTCCTCTCTGCTCATAGCTAGATCTTCCAGTTTGGGAGGAATGTGTCCGGGCCCAGCCACTTCAATTACAGTCATAGACGAAGTCATAGTTGCTGGGCTCCTTGGGGATGGGTGGAGGAGCATCCGGGATCTGGATGTTTTCCAGGTCCAACAGGCGGAGCTTGATCTCCATGCTCAGCAGGGTGTCTAGGTCATTCCGCGTCAGGTCACTCATCATGTCCTTCCCAAGCAGCGCATTCAGCCCATCTGTCCAGATGCAATACTGGTGGGAAAAAAGGTGGCAATGAACATCACTGAGGACAATTACAGGACCAGAAGTTATCGGAACTAAGTACACAGCATATGTCAGACTGTCTTACGTGTTCATCTAATACCCATATCCTCTCTATGAAGCAGAGACTTCTTCTATGTTTTTCAAGTTAAGAGAACAAAAGCACAGAGGAAAAAAGTGATGTAGGAGGAAATGGAGTGAGTAGGATTGTAACTCAGGCAACCCTACTCCCAAAGCTTGTTCTTACAAGAACGTTTCCTTATGGACACAAAGAATCGAATTCCCTTGACTATGCAGTAGGATAGCACTCTGTAAGACGCAGGTAGAATGTATACCAATATGTCTGCACTTAGCAGCACATCATTCTTGATACCCATTACAGTTCCCTGGTTAGTAGCTAATGTCTTCCTACCTAATAGTTAAACATAGACACTGATAACTCAGTTTCACTGTGGAGCCAAGATAGCCTAGAACTAGAAATTCTACGCTATCTTGCACTAGGCTTCTTTGCACTAGGACTAGAAAATAGCCTTTAGCTGCCCACTGTTTGATAACCAAAGTGGCTAACAGCATCAGTTATCTTGGGAAGATATAGGTTGACTGCCTGTCTGGACCTCCTGTGTCTGGATCTCTGTGCCCAAGGCTTCAAGTGGTTGATCCCTGCGGACATCATCTTGCTTGGAAAACACTCTGGAGTACATTATTAAGGGTTTTTTTCTTTCTCTTTATAAAATGAATGAGTCTTTGCCCCTTCAGTAAACTATAAAATTCTGGGGAGAAGGAACCATGTCTCATTTATCTGAAGACCTACATTAATCTTGGCAGATTTCCCTTCAGAGGGTAGAGTTCTGCTCTAACTTCAAAAGAGAACCATTGGTGCTTGGAGAAAGAGCCAAGATTTAAAAAAAAAAAAAACATAAAACAACTGCCTATATGTTGGTTGCTGCTCATCCACCTGATGGGTTGTCCCTGGTCCTACACAGACAGGACTCTATGCTGATAATTGTTCTGCTTCTTGCTGGCTTGGAATTATTCCTAGCATTTCTTTGTTCTAGATGCCATCCTTTTCTGTATTCGCAGGGTCAAATTGAAATTCCAGATAAGTAATGAGCCAAAACGCTAGATGGTTACTTAGGCTGTGCCCACTATGTGATGCAGCATTTCAACAGAAGCAATAGATAGCTGCAACCACTGTGATGTGATGAAAATTCTGCCAATATGCATGTCAATGACATTGGTGTGAGCCACACCTGAAGGGAGCAGCAGTAGGCTGTGAAGACTTCTTTCTACCTCAGCTGTGTGATCTCAGACTGCAGTATAGTGCTAAAACACTTCCGGAAGCAACGGTGTGCTCATGAATATCTCAGTCATTTTCTGACCATATCCAACTAGCTATCTGCTCACAGAAAAGGAGAGAAATCGGGACCTGCTTCCAAGCCTGGAGATAATCAATTCTGTCAGTCGGGGTGAAGAGACTTTATTTATAAGAGAATCTCAGGCCATCCTGACAAACACCCAGGTGTGCGTACCACTGAGTGCTGTGCTCCAGAAGGCCTTCACAGCTCTGGCAGTATGTCACAGTGATCCTTAAGTCCTGAGACTATTGTCCCTTGAACAAAGCTTTCCCAGCCTTGGCCACCTTCCTGGCCAAGATTAACCCACAGGAACATTGCTTTTTGAGAAGCAGCAGGCAATGACCTTTTCATCAAAATTACATTCACCAATAAAGAAAAATCGGTACTACTGAATTTGAGTTGGAATTCTCAGCACTATTTCATGATATATTTTATGGTTAAAAAAAACACCTCACCTTTAGCTCTATCTTCCAAAAAGCCTAAAAATTATAACCAAATTGTAATAATTTTATCTTTTTACCAAGATTGTGGTGGCTAATTACTAATTCCTATTAAAAGTAACTAGGCTTGACAGAGAAAAGGCAGGAAACATAGAAGGTGAACCTGGACTATCTTGTCCTACCAGAAAGCCAGAAGGTCATCAAAGAAATGGAGCCATGTTGTTAAGAGTCATAAGACAACTTAGGGTAACTGGGATACTAATACAGACAACAATAACATCTAATGACACAAAAGATGTTTAAATTTTGACTTCAAAATGATACTCAAACACCAAACAAAACCTCTTGATCTTCTTTAGGACATGCTCATTATCTTAAAAATTTACAAAGGAATCAAGTATTTGTCCTGTCATCATGTATTCCAGTTTTAGAATGCAAAACAGTTATGGAGACCGGATTCTCTTTATATATTTCACTAATAAATAAAAATGGGATGACAGAATTGAGACATAGCCTTTTTCAAACTCTAGTGGATCCAAGAATTAGGCATTAATCAATCATCTGTGGATGCTAACTTTGAAGACAGAGGCAAGACAACCAAAAAGAAAGCGCCACTGATACTATTTAAAAGCTGAGTTTGAAATGTGTTAGGCTTCTGACTGGAAGTCTCAACGAGACACTTGGGGAAGAGTGATACTGTAATGATGATGTTGCTTGGGGTAGATGGAACATACATCTTTCACAGATGTCCACATCCTACTCCCAGGACTCTGGGCAATCTTAGGCTATGAGGAAAAAAAATCAAGGCTGTTGCCAGTTGACCATAACAGAGAGATTATTTTAGATTATCTAGGTGATCCAATGTAATTCCAAGGGCCCTTAATGTCAGAGAGAAGGAAGGGTCAGAAGAGGGTAAGATAATGGATTTCACTACGGAACAGGAAGTGAGAATGATTTGAGGAGAGAACTCAAGGTGTCATTGATGAAACTGATGAGGGCCAAGGATTTAGGTGGTCTCTGAAATAGAAAAAAGGTAAGGACACAAGTCTCCCTCTGAAAGAGAATGCAGCCTGCTGCCTCCTTGATATCAGCCCAAGGAGACTGCTGCCCTGCAAAATGACTGTAAATCTGTACTGTATTTAATGGGGGCAGGTACAGAAACATGCAGGTTATCTATAATTATCCTGTGTGTGATAATTGTGTGTGTGCATGCATGTATGTGCATGTGTGTAGCGTTAAAGAGAGAGCCTTTGTGTGTGTGTTGTGTGTGTTGTGTGTGTGTGTGTGTGTGTATGTGTGTGTGTGCACCACAGGGTGGAGGTGGCAGTCCTCATCTAGCTCTTTGTTAGAGTCAGGGTCACTTTTTTGTGGTTCCCTGCTGTGCACACCAGGCTAGTGACCCATGAACTTTTGGAGATTTTCCTTCTCCCATCATACCACAGAAGCCCTGGGATTAGAGACATGTGCTACGGTGCCTGAATTTTGCATGGGTCCTAGGTATTGGAACTCAGGTCCTTACACTTGCACAGCAAAGGACTTGCCCACCAAGCTATCCTTCCAGACCCGTTACCATCCATTCATCATCAATATTCGGCTTTGGGAGGCCTCTTTCCCTCTACTTGATAAATGATGCATATGTAATAGAACGTTCTTCTATTTTAGGTAGCAATTATGAGAAGAAAGTGATTTTGAAGAAATTGAAAGTGCTCACGAGCATATAGACTCTTCAAGAAGTGGTAGCTATGTTAAAACACACACATATACTTTTGGCAATCCCAAAGCATTTCTCTATATCTGGAATTAATACACATATTGGGGAAAATAGCTTGGAACTGACTTAAATAACAGCCCAACTTCTTCTATTTCTGGTCGTTTTCTATGTCTCTTATATATCTTGGCTATGTTGGCCTGTTCATAACTGCAACTTTATTTAAAAACAGAAATGGGAGGCTATGTATCTATTTTCAGACAGATGAAGACAAAGTCTTACCCTTCTGCAAACTAAATGTCAAGTGACACAGAATTATATTTAAGCACCATTCTAAATGCAGGATTTGTGTCTAATCTTTCCTCTTTCTTTGGGGTGGATAATTTTATTCAAAACCTTCAAACCATTGAAAACCAGACACTAAATACCTTTTAAATGAACTGACTCTCCTCAGGGAAATGAGAACAAAAGCCAGATTCTATTAAAATGTTCCTTTCCTTCTAAGAGCTGTTTGTGCAGTTATATACAAAACAAAAATTTGAATGGTATTACCTAAAAATAAAGTTTCAAGCTTGATGCTGGGGTCTAATTTACAAGTGAAAAAGTTAAATCAACCATAACTGCTACTTTATTTTACAAATGCATTTTCCTAGACTTATGCTAAATATTTTAAATATAGCTGACAGTGTGCTTCAAGAAGAGGAACAAAATTATACATATAACAAGATGTCAAAAAGGAATAAAGGCATCTTGGAAATAAAATTTCAACAGCAGAGACAGCCCTGAACCTCTTAAAATAGCTTGAAGAGACTTGGTAGAGAAACTACTTCATCAGATGGTCCACGAATAGAGAGAGACACCATTTTATCTGGGGAAGCTCTAGAGCAAAGATTAAATATTCAATGTGCATCAAAGCCCTAGCCAGGGCCGCCTCTTCCTCCAGATTAGTTAAGCCCTTGCTGAGCCTGAGTCATTTGTACATCAATTTTCTTTATGACCATCCTACAGTTTAGACTCTGAACATCCCGCAAAGACTGTGTTAAAAGAGAACTATTAGGAAGGGCTGGCACTTTCAGGAGGTGTCCCCATTGGAAAGAGTTTGGCATTTGGAAGGCATATCCATGTAGGGATACTGGGACATTGGGACACTTGGCCCTTTCCCCTCTCTCTCTGCCTCCTTGTCGCCATGAAGCAAGCAGCTTCCCCCTCCATGTGCACTTAATTAAATGCAACTAACCACAGACTCAAACCTCAGGAAATAGACATCAAATGTAAACTCTTACTCCAAGTGACCTCAGGCATTTTGTTACAGCAAAGCTGGATAAGACACATGGCTGCTGATCCAGCTGTTAAGAATTCTGAGCTGTTGTAGCTGGTGGTTGTTTAGGTTTCTGCTCCATGTCAACAGACACCCTTTTATTCATGATTTCCTCAAGCAGTATTCAATGAGAAGTGACATTTCTTCCTTGCTAGAATCCTTCCTTCTTATTTTTCTCTCATAAGTTAACCCCTTACCTCATGCTTGTCAGGAGCAATAAAATTCAGTTGGCAATTTGCGTCATACAATATGGAGAAAGCAAGCTCAAGCACCTCCTATGAGAGAACAGAGAAAACAGAACAGTAAACAAAACAGGAGTTATTAATACTACAAATGGTTGAGCTTAAACATGGCACATGGCTTGTCTTCTGTTTGGAGAAGAAGAGCATCCATGAGGCTGGTGGGAGAAGACAATGTGTTTCTCCAGGTTTCCAGTATGAATCCTTCTCTGGGTTCAGCACAGGCTTGCATGAATCATCTCACTTTCATCAAGCCTTATCATTGCCTTTTTATGGGGCAGGGTTTTGAGAGATGGCTGGCACATGGCCAGCATTGTGCATCTCCCTTCCAAAAGATAGAGAGGTAGTAAACTTTTTAATTAGCAGCATTAAGGGCTGATCAACCTTAGTCACTCCTACCAGACACCTCTATCGGACAAAATATAGATGCTATTCCAGAGGCAATGAGACTTCTGGGTAAATCCCTCTCTTGATACTTATCCTTGGATATTTGTACCACCATAAGCAAAGGATACATGAATCCAAGATATATCCACTAGAGGCTGTAGGATATAGAAGAGGAACGTAGAGGCCAGCGTTGGAAGACAGACTCAATCACTGATGTGCACTTACTCAATGGGCCAGACCAACGGTGCCCAGGATTAAAGGACACTTTCATTTTGTGTGTGTGTGTGTGTGTGTGTGTGTGTGTAAATTTGGTTGAAACACCTAGTATCCTATCAAATACATATGTTATATGAAACACTTCTTAAGAGTGAGTGCCATACCCATATAGGGTACCACAGTCACTCCAGTGGTTTGAGAAGTTGGCAGAGTAGAGCTTCTGGAAGGTACCAGTCAATAGCCCATATCAGAAGCCCTCAGTTCCTAACCATACCAGCACTCTGCACTGTGGTAGTGCATGCTCTTGCATATTTTCTTTGCACCTTTGTTGGCATCACTGATTGTGTATCACCTCTGTCCTTTTATGATCTGGGAGCAGCTCTGCTGAGAAATTGAGCATAAAGCATTTTTCCTTTACAAAGCCAGACCTCTCCACATCATTCTCTACCTTGATTATGTGTGAGAGGATTTGCCTTTGGCAAGTGACTCACAACACAATGCCCCAAAAAGAATATTTCAGATGAATTAAAGAATTCTTCCAAAAGAAAACCCCAAAGACCTTGTGTTAGCTGGACCCACTCTGAACACAGCCTCCTGACAAGCTATTCTGGCGCTCCTGGAATTCTCTGTCTGGCTCACCTTCAGTTGTCCTCTCACTAGGAGGGGACAGTTCTACTTTGAGCCTAGACTGCCATGCATCTCACATTCAAAGGGTCCCCTCACTCTGCCAGAAATAGAAACCCTGGAGGAAAAGGACGCTGAATCATGGATGCACATCTGCATAAACTCCTCTCTTCATTTCTTATTCACTTTCTTCCTCAGTCCTCCATTCAGGCTTCGGCGAAGTTATGCAACAGTCAAGCAAGTAAGCAAGCACATTTTCCATCGAGTTTGGCACCTGTTTCAATAACAATTTCTAGGCCTTTAAATTTATAATCAAAATGGCAGTAGTTATACTAGTGGTACCATAAGTTGATGTAATCTTTAAAAAAAAAATCAATGAAACAACATATATCAGCAAGCATGAATCCCACTCTTGGGAGTATTTTTAAAATTACCCAAGCAAGTCAAAGTTACATGTTATTTCTTGTAAGAAAGTTATGAGAAATTAAATCTCTCCTGCTCCTTTGGGTATTAAGGAAATCACAAATAGTAAGATAATTATGAAGGAGGATCTGATGTTACATGAACAAAGGCAGGAGAAATGTCTCTATGGATCACAGTTGTGGTCATGGAGAGCCCTTTATCAGGACTCTGACTCATACGAGAACGTGAGGATGGAAAGGAGGGGTGCCTTTGCTTTGAAACTCTAGCTACAAGGATGTCCCTTCACAAATAACAGGACAACATGAATTGCACCAAGGTCTCTCTGCTCAGCCCTGTGTAGCAACTGTGACAACAGCTGGTGTGAGCAGCACACAGCCAACATGCATGCCCTTGCCCAGGTGCTGAAGCCACTGGCAACCAGGGTGTTGCAGCTGGGACATGCAGAGATCAAGACGGCACACAGGAAGGAACACAGTGACCTTGGGCTTTGCCCTCCTTTGGCATGCATATACTTGTTAGGATGTGAAGGATCCGAGCTGTCATGACCTAGATTCCTGATAAATACAGGCAGGAAATGGGAAATTCGTGAGGATGTCAATTCCCACTCTAATCTTACCGGGGCTGCCTGGGAGGGGTGGGAGGAATTAATTCTCTGAACTGCGTGCCTGCATGAAAGGGTGCTATCATTTTTAATGGGTTTTATTGACATCTCTGGCTTGCTGTCAGTGAGTCATTGGTGAAGGTCAGCTCTCTGGCACTTCAAGAAGAGAGGATGCAAAACTGGGGACAATGGCACCTCTTAGGCCAACTCTCCAGAAACTGACACCTGTCTAAACTGCCCTTAAGGAAGATAGGCTCCAGGTGGCAGTTGAACAGGCTGTCACAGATCTGGGACAGTGTCCTGCTCTGAACCTCCTTTCTCTCTCTCTCTCTCTCTCTCTCTCTCTCTCTCTCTCTCTCTCTCTCTCTCATACACACACACACACACACACACACACCCCACTCACGGATACCTAATGCATTGCGGTTTTGCTGTTCACCACTGAAGGTCTTCTGTTCCTTTCGGACTTATGTGAAAAACTAGAGATCATAGCAGCTCATCTCCACCCAGCTCTGCTGAGGCACACTGCCCCTTTGCCTTGACTACGAAGGCTTTAACCAGGCCTAGCTGTGGGAAGAGAGGGAATAGGATATTGCTAAACATTCCCCCACCTGCTGAGGCCTCTGAACTCAGTGTCTTGCACTTGGTACTCTAACTCTGGGGCAAGGCGTGCAGAGTCAGGAGACACTTGGAGAAAAATAAGGAGGCATCTGAATATGCATTTTCCATGGGTAAAATCTTCAGTGTACAGTGTTGGCTGCCATTTTTATATTGCTTTGGGTAATTTAACACTGGCCATTTCTTCCAGAGCTCACATAACCGTGCGGGTTCTCCATCTACCCAGTCACATTAAGGGCAAAGTGTTTTTATGGAAGATACATGATATTGTTTGGCATATATGCGGATGTTAAGTACAACCATAGATGTAGTAGTAGATTTCTCAGCTGGTCATCTGCACACCCATGCACTTGACTTTCTATTTTAAAAGGAAGAAATGCTGTCTTTTATCCGTGCAGCACAGAGACTTCCCTCTTCACAGAGGTGAGCCTCTCAAACCTTCTGTGCAATGAGTTCTTTTGATCCCATGTCCACATCTGTGTCCATGTGGTGACCTAGGTTTTCTCTTTCTCTACTTCTCTTTCCATCAGGCAACAACATAACCAATTTTCTTTATCTTTTCAATTTGGGTTTTGTTGAGTTTTCTCCTGTTTTCAGTTTCATTATCTCTTCTCTAATTTCTATCCATTTGTTTCTAATTAAATTTCTCTGCTTTTCTAGTGTTTTACGATAGGGACATTAATGATTTCAGAGTTTGCTTTTCTCCTAAATACTTAATATAATTGTCCTTATAAATGCCGCTTTCACTGCATCCCACAGAACTTTTCTTTGAATTTTATATAGCTTGATACACATAATTTCTCTTGCGACTTTAAATTATTGGTTGTTTAGAAGCATGTTGTTAAATTTCCAGACATTTGCATTTCCACTCTCATGCTGTTATTGATTTCTACTTTAAACGTACTGTGACCCAAGAATATGCTTTGTGGGATTATTGTTCTGAGAAAATAAAGTGTTTCATTTTTGTCATGGTGAAAACCAAACAAACAATTTAATGGCCCAATGTGGATCTTAGTGGATGTATTTGTGAGCTCAAGAAGAATGTGCATTGTGCTTCTGGCTGGATTATTCTATTGACATCAATTAGATCAAGTTGATTGATGGTGCTGATAAGAGCACCAGTGTTGATTTGATTGCCATCTTGCTTGATCTCTATTGGTTATTCAGGCAGGGCAGCTTCAGCATTGAGGTCTCCTTTTGCTCTGAGTTTCCAGACTCATGTATTTTGATATTTCTTGTTAAGTTTACATGTGTATAAGGTAAGACTGTTGTGTCTTTTGGGAGAAACAGCTCCTTAATAATATCCTCCTGTCTGAGGTCTGATCTGTAAAAGGTTAACAGAGGTACCCCAGCTTTCTTTTGACTAGAATTGGTATGTCTTTCCCCATCTCATTACTTTAAACTTACATTGAAAATAGTATTCTTACAGATAGCATATAGTTCCTAATTTAACATAAAATCCGTTTGTAGTTTCTGTGCATTCTCCATGTTCCTGTTGCCATGAAAACAGCTCAGAGATGGCCTCCCCAAATCACTACCCTGCCACTGCCAGTGTCCACAAAAGGGGTGCCACCTGAGGCCCCGTGGGCAAGAGGCCACAGCAGGAGCTGATGAGTCACAGAATGTCTGGTGACAAAGCAACTTCTGTGATCCCTGAATCAGATGACCTTTCCAGATGGATAGGGACCATCCGTGAAGCACTGTGCCAGCTGTGAAGACCTGAGGTATAACCTCCATGGAGTTACAGTTGTTAGCTTTATAACCACCCACAGTGCTCCTCACACTCTGCTACCATCCAGATGTAGGCATCCAGGGCAACATCTGTCTGGACACCAATAAGGACACATGGTCTGCCCTGTATGAGGTCAGGACATTTTGTTCTCTATCCAGAACCTGCTAGAAGAACCCAACACAGCCCTTTGGACACACATGCTGCCAAGCCCTGGAAGCTCCCACAGCTAAAATTCCAGACCTCAGCAGGCCAGCCTCCCTCCCATGGCATCGCTGTTTGTCCTTAGGGAAAAAAAAATAAGGCCAATCCTTTCCCTTATTTCTGTATAGGTCTCTGTTTCTTGAGCCGTGGTGTTATTTTTGTTTTATTTCTTTTTTTTCAAAGTGAGCCTTTACAATGTATATTAAATAAGTATGCTTTGACCAGTTTTGTATAAAAATCAGTTTGAAAACTGTTGTCTCTTCACTGATGCAGTTGGACTGTGCTGGACGTTATCGGCGATGCATTTAGAGAAACACGAGCATGTTGGTAACACTAGCTGTCTGTTCTGTCCCTTCCCACTCCCTCTCTCCCCCTCCTCTTTTGCCTTCTTCTTAAATGTGAGCAGGGCAATTGTTTCTTTCTGCCTCTTTAGCTCCCATTGTTCCACTTATCCAGTTGCTTTACTGTGCAATAGACTCTCTACTATGATCTTCAGTAACACACAGCAGTCTTTGGCATAGGTGATGAAAAAATTAATATTTTTATTTTATTTTCACCTTTTCTTTCTCTGATACAACTCCTGCTTTTACCTCGATCTAAGTTTCTAGTCCTTATCATTTCCATTTTGACAGAACCAATTCATTTAAATACCACTTGTAGAATGTCGACTTTTTCTATTTTAAATCATAGTTATAACTTTCCAATCTGACAAGCTCTACATCTGTGTCATTCTGTAAGAGGCAAATGATTTACACACACAACCTAACGAGAAAGCAGAGCTCTGATTCAAATGATCTCTCTGTTTCTGTAAGCTGTCTCGCCCACCCCCCCATTTTAGGCTAAGAGGAGACATACTTCTAATTTTTGGGGGGGACATATTAGGTAACAGGAAATGAGAGCCAGGTCTTTAGACTGATAATTTATGCTAATAGAGCAAGACAATTGGGCTTTGTTTTTTTTCTTGCATGAATATGTGTGTGGCATGTATGACTATCTGTGTATGCATGAGTGTTCACATGTTTGGGATCACATGTATATGCTTTCTGGTGTGTATACATGTGTGTGCATAAGCATCTGCATGCTCAAAGTTGACATGAGGTGTCTTCATAGATCACTTCCCACTTGACTTACTACCACAGGGTCTCTCACAAAACTTGTCCCTTCGTTCAGCTTCTTAATGTACGGAGAATGACAGCCCTCAAGACCCTCACAAACTGGGCGAATGCAGAAAACTTTCCTGAAAGTATTTTACAGAATTCCCGGTTCCTAGTGAGCACGTTCAAGTCCTGGTAGACTGCTCCACTGCCAGCCTGCCTTCCCAGCCTTCTGAGTTAGATTTTGTGTTGTCAGTTTCTTCACATGACTTCTTGCTCAGTTCAAGTGCTACATAACCAGGAACCTCTCTGGAGCTGAGCAGAGCCCGTGCTCTCTGAGACTAAAGAGGGAACACCTGACATGTGGAACATATGGCACTCCCTGCTGGTGTTGAAGGAAGTCAGCCTCACAAGAAGCACACCAGGAAACCTAGGACCTGTTGCCACAGTTTCTAATGCTCTTTGGAGTCTAAGGACAACACAATCCTCATCTCTCTGACATGGAAACCCCGACAGGTGCTCTACAGGAGATCCCCCAGACTCTAGTGCCTTCAGCATCCCTCCATATTATTATGTTTGTCACTGGAGTACTTGGCTTGTGCTGTGGCAGGCTTGGCAATGGAGAAATGCACATGGCCTTGAGTTGAATTATATCTATATGTCACAACGAGCAAGGATCTTGCAATCAGCATCCTTGCCTGGATCTTTCCCTTCTGGCATCTTGAACAATACTCTCACAGGACTTTTAGTTTTCTTTGAGTAGAGTCATTGGGTAATGACCTTTTATCTTCATTTGGAATCAGAAAACAGGGACCACTTATGTTAACCCTGACTGATAAGCAGAATATATGAGTTTTTAAAATTCCTTTTAGACACTGTTTTTAGGATCAAAGAAATAAACTATTGATCCATGTGGCATTTGGCACACAGATGTCTAGAGCAGCCAGGTAAATCTAGATTTGTTTTGTTTTGTTTTAAAAAGTTGATCTTGCTATGCAGTCCAGGCTGGCTATGGTTTTTTTTTTTTTTTTGCCTCATCCTCCTTTGGGCTAGGATATCAGGTGTATATCACCATACGCAGCCAAATCATTTTTTTTCTTTTTAATGGATGGCATATAATATAGGATGCTAACGGGTATAAACAAAGAATTGGCTCCTTAATGCACCCTCTGACCTAGAAACAGAGGCATTTTCTGTCTTTCAAGATTGTGTTCCCTCCCTGTTTCCTCATAAAACAATGTGGACCACCATGGTGAAAACTTGCGGTAAACTAGGAAGGGATGGAGAGAAATGCCGCACTGTTAGCGGACACCTAAGCATGTACTCCTGAGTACTGCTCTCCTGTAAGCTGCATTTGGATACGTAATAGTTGACTTTCTGTGATGCTGAAGGGTATAAGGCACTTAGTGTTTCATGACATCCTTTGAGTCAGCTGGTGTTAGCCTGTCTTGGGCTTCACTGAGACTCTAGTGAAGCAGTGTAGGGAGCAGGAATACCATGAAGCAGAGGTGAAAGAGGTCTAAAGAACGGGTGGCGGTGACCAGAAGAGGCGCATACAGAGTGAGAACAGCCATTGTAATTTCTAGGGTTGGAAGTAGACAGGAAGTAGGGAACAAGAGAGAAGAGGCATTACAAAGGTGATCAGGCAGAGGGAGTGAGCGCTTTAACATAGGAGAGGAATGGATCGGGGAAGAAAACGGGAGAGCTGAGATGTACAACCCGACATACAATGCCCTCGGTTCCAAAGTGAGCCCTCCAATACATGCATGTACATTTCTATGAGCAGAGGCTGGGATCACTATTATGGCTCACTGCATTGTACAGACAGCCATTTACAATGATCTAGAAATCATACCTTGTTTTGTTTAAGGGCACCTTTCTCTTTCATGTGAGGGCAGTCCTTTCCCGTCACCACTGCTTTGATATCTGCCACCGGCACTGCAATTCATAAAAATAATGAAAGTTACGACACCATTGAAAGCTTCAACGTCAATAAAGGAGCAAAGGTACTCATTGAGTCTGCTACCATGGTTGGCACGGCCTGAAACCACTACAAAACGGAAAGAAGAGAAGCGATAAGAGGAAGAGGTCAGGCAGTGTTCAGAGACTAGACACTCAAGCAAATGATGTTATGGTAAAAAGTATCTCTAGCATGCTCGTTCCATAAATATAATTTGGTTCATTAAAAATTAAAATTACACCTACCATAGTGGTGCTGTTAGTGATGGTATTATAACAGATGTGGCAGTGGGTAATAGTGGTTGTGACAATATAAGTGGCATTAATACTGACACTGTAAGGCCTTCTGTGTGCTAGGATCGATGCCAAAGGCTTCACATGGATGAATACCTCTAGCTAGCATTTGCATCCAAAGCAGATCTAGCCCAAGTCACCTGACTGACTCCATAGTTCGAAACTCGCCTCCAAAATCTCTCCCTTTCCCAAATTGTTAATTCTCATAACAATTCTGTAAGGTAGGTTTAGCTGTCCTTGTCCAACAGGCAATGGAAATAAACTCAACACAATAAAGAGGCCTTTCCTTTCTGATAGAGCCTTTGGAAAATAATGCAGTTAGATAGAACGATGTTATCTTAAGTCTTGCTCAGGAGTAGGAGGAAGATAAGAAGCAGAAAAAGCACCACATTCAAAATACTCTTTTAAGATCAACCGAGAGGGACAAGGGCGAGTCGGATGGTTCAGAACCTTGATTTTAAAAAAAATAACACTTAGTCATTCATCCTTCTCCAATCCCAAATCTTCCAGTCCCACAAATGGCTGTGAAGCCAGCTGCATATGCTCACTGGCGTGGCTCTGCTGAAGGAGGGCTGGAAACAATCAATTCCCTACACTTTCTTAAAGGTGGACATACTGGCAGATTTCATAGTTAAAGCTTGTACATTTGCACTGAATAAACTGATTATAAGGTTGATAGTAAATGATAAAATTATAAATTTACAGAATATTAAAACAGTAGATCAGGAGGGTCCCTTAAAGGCTAATGTCCCAGAATAACTAAGACTACTGAGAATTCTGCCTAAGTGTGGTAATGTGCCCAGAGCTGTCAACCCAGAGAAGTGAAGAAGTGAGGAGCTCCTCCAGAGTCTCTGGAGGCTTCTCCACCACCCACTTCACAACATCAGCTCTTCCATCAGGTAGTCAGTCCATAGTTGTATTCAATTTTAGTATCAATTCCTGGCTTCTCCTTCTCCCTTCTGGGCACAAGGAAGGCAATGCTTCCCAGCAACTTTACAGTTATCTGGGGTCTTGTGACGAGCTCTGGCCAATGAAATGTAAGAAGTACTTAGCTAGACTGAGGTACTAAAAAGTCCCTGTCTGCCATTTCATTCTTATGTGTCCCAGCGAACTGATACAGGTATATATGTCAATGAACTTGTGGCCCTAAGTGACTGAGGCCCTCCTTCATCACCATCACGGGTTAGAAGTCTTTTGCCGTGCTAAGACTCAGAGGTGTGGGGCTGCCTGCTCCTGTATCACAATAGAGCAGTGTTGTTTCTCCTGATCTATTCAGCCCTATATCTCAGATGCCTTTTCTTTTCTGGCCTTCTCCTGACCTCCTTTGATTAGAAATCTTATAGGTGGGTGCTAAGATTCCTGAGCCTATCTTGAACACTGGCTTCAGGTCTCACAAGTCCATTTTCATAACCAAGGACTGGCCTTGTTGCCTACCTGGCTGATCTGTCTGCAGGGCATATCTGAACACTAGGAGAAGCTGGTTGCATGTGCAATGGAGATACTGAAGAGAATTTTAAATCTAATTAGCAAAGCAATTCAAAAATCCTCCTAAAGCTTCATGAGGAGTTTGAATCACAAGTATATTGTAGAAAATCCTTTGTTATAAGATATGAAATGCTTAATGAACTCCACAGTGTCTATCTTCTACAAAAGTAAGTTACCCCTTGGCTTTGAAAACATGTAGAATGGGACCAGGAAAATATAAAACTGCTATGGATCAGTCTTTTGAATCCTCAATGCAAAGGCTTCACAGAAGGGAATCTCTTTTCAATGGATATTGTGGCTGTACATATTTTATATTTAAATATCCATTGTCCTCTATCAGGGAGATAAGCTTCTGTGTCGTTCATGGGATTATGAATAAAAAGAAAGCACAAAATTCTAAAAATACAGTCCCTTTGAATAGCTATTTTTTTTGTTTTTTGTTTTTTTACTGTATTTCTTTTCATAGCTTTTCTCTAGCTGCACTGGAGGATTAGACACAGGGAGAGCCATAACCAGTGTTATGGTCCAGAGGCAGAACCAAGGGCTCATACTCACACCATGGGGAACACACAAGGGCTTCAAAGCCAAGCTAGCTTTTTGATTTGGTCTTTTGACATGGGAGAAAGATAAAGAAGTAGGGCACAGAGCTGGGAGAAGTGGGAGGCCATCAGAAAAAGAAGCAGCAAGCACCCTTACTCTGGGGCATGCCTTCACGTCTCATAATTACTCAGTTTAGGGAGGATTGGGGTGAACTGTCGTTCCCTACCATTTTGCATTCGAGAAGAACCCCTTACATGATATCACACAGCTAGCCAGGGACAGATCTGGTCTTAGTGCTCCATGTTCCCTTCCTAGGCCACCTTTGGATTTGGAAGGTGTCAGCAATCATAATGAAAACAGCCACAAATGTGGGCTTAACTCCAAGCACATTCAGGAAACTCCTTGCTAGCATCTTAGAAGAGACTTTAATTATAATTTAAATAAAAAATACTCTGGTCACAGCTATGAGAACACTTTTAGCTTTGTTTTCCTGGGGCCAAGTCAAGGCAAAACTTCTCCAAGAAGCAGCTCTCTGCCTTTGGTCCACGCTGTGTGCAGACACTGCTGCGTGCAGGTATCCTCCTGTGGCAGGAGACAGGGTGGAGGCAGGTCGTGCCAATAGCTAGTACAGAGCCTGCTCTCCCTTTCCTAGCAGATCAGTCACATAGCACTGAGTGGGGATCCACACTGTGCCTTTGTAAGCAGAAACCAAGGCTTTGGGGGCTCATTCAGCCTCTTGTTCTAACACTTTAGGTTGAAGCTCTCAGAGTTCCAGACCATTTTTAGTTCAGGCAGGAAAACAGTAAAGTAAAATTGGCCATGGAGCTATTTGGTTGCCTGCAAACATCTTTATCTCCCTGTTTACTAACCCATGACTGTCAACTAGCTATACTTAATGCTTCTCTACCTCGCTTTCCTTATCTATAAAATATGGATGAAATGCCCCTCCAGGTTGTACAGTAGATAACTTATATAAGCTCTGAGCATAGTGCCTAGCATACATTATGCACTTAGCAAATGCCACCTGCCATTATTCCTATTACCAATAATCTGCATTAATTCTCTCAGTAGATGGAGGGACCTAAATTCTTCACTGTGATTTCATGACCCAAATCCTCCACTTTCCCTGGCTGTCAGCTCCTAGCCTCATCCCCTGTAATAGGCTTAATCTTTGAGGAAGGCATTGGCCTGTGCTTTCCCCTGAGGTGGGGGTGAAGAACACCGGCCTAGATTCTTTCAAACTGAGGCCTTGAGGGGCACCAAGCATGGCTAGGAAACAAATAAGTCTCATGTTTAATGGTAGTGGTGGTGATTACAGCCTGAAAGCCCTGGGAGGGAAGCAGAGTGAGCGGGGATGCCGGGAGATGTGGATCTTCAAGGGCCCTGTTTCCTAGCATTAGGAAGAATATGGAGAGCATTGGCTCAACACTTAAGGGAGAAGACAGCTAAGAAGAATCCTTCAGTCCTCACTAATACTAGCTGTAGTAAAAAGGTCCGGTTAAACCATTTGGCTCATCAATATCTTACTATTTAGCCCTGGTTAACTCAAGGGTGGAAGATAATTCCCCCTGCCTCAGGAGAAGACAAAAATACATGGCAAGGCAATGACTCTTACCATTAATTAAGGGAAATGATCCTTTTCCTCTTTTTCTTTTATTGAAAATGAATTTTTTCATAAGTTATATCTTGATTAGTTTCCCCTCCCTCCACATCTCCCAGTTCCTCCTCTCTCCACTCCCATCTTGATCCATCCTCATTCTGTCTCTCATTAGAAAACAAGCAGGCATCAAAGGAATAATAATGAAATAAAAGAAAGTAAAACAAACACATAATGTTAGGATAAAACAAATAGAAGCAAAAGCACCCAGAAATAGATAAAAGAAACAGATGTAGACACAGACTCACTCATTCACACACTCAAGAATCCCATCAAAACACAAACCCAGAAGTCATAATAGATATGCAAAGGACCTATAGTGTAAATAAAAGAGACTGAGAAAGATTGGGGGGATGAAATTGATAAAGTAGAGAAAGGGAAAAGTCCTGGCACAGCATTATGAGACAAGGAACCTTCAAAGATGCCAGTGAGGTCATTTCCTGTTGGCATCTACTGCCGGGCATTCAGCCTACCCTTAAGAGTAGTTTGCTTCCCTAATGAGACTTCCTTGAAGAAAGCTAAATTTTTATTTGCAAGTGTTTATCAATTGGAGAGAGCTTCTGGGTTAGGGGTGGGGCGTGTGTCCACTTCTTCTTTCTTCTCTAGGGTCCCGTCTGGTGTGGAGCCTTACAGGTGCTCTGCATGCTGCCTTCCGTCTCTGTGAGTTCATATGTGCTTGGTCCTCATGTGTTTAGAAGGCCTTATTTCCTTTATGTCCTCTGGCTCTTACATTCTTTTCTTCTCCTCTTCTGCTGGATTCCCTGGGCTTTGAAGGAAGGGATTTGATGGAGACATCCCATTTAGGGCTGAGTGTTTCAATGTCTCTCACTCATCTTTTCTAGTAAAATACATTTTCTGCTTTTAAGGGCCCAGGCAGAATATAGAACTGGCACAGAAGGGAACACAGGTGTGTGTGTGTTTGAAGTCGCAAATTTAGTTCTCTAGGGCAGGGCAGGGCAGGGCGGGGCTTTCCTAGACACACAACTTTATTTTACTTTATTATATAAATATACCCTCTTCTCTGACCCCTACACAGATAGATACAATCTCACCAACTCACTCTTCCCAGACAAACACACACCCTTAAAATTATATAATTTCTACCTCTCTTGCAAGGGATAAGGTGTGATACAGTCTTTGGAATTCTGCATCACTGGACTTTAAAGATCACAGAGGAAAAGGAGGGACAAGACTGTCGGAGGCATCTTCAGGAGGAAGACTGCTACCTTCTCCCAGAACCAATGTCAGCCCATGACTATTACCAAAACCTGTGTGGAGAGTGAAGATTCACAGCTCTGGCTACGCTCATCTGTGACCACCCAGACCAGGTGGTCTCCTTGCACACCCAGCTGTTTGCTCAACTCTAGGGCTGTGGAGGTGAGGAAAGCCCAGTAACTGCCCTTTGATGGGGTTCAGGTGCTGGTCAACTGCTAGAATTTTCTCTAGGGGGAGGGCTGCTCATTTTCTAAGGAACTGGGTGCACTGTGCCTAACTCTGACAAACTGCCAGTTAAATGCCCATGTTCAAGTTGAAAAGTGGATCATATATCTGTAGGTGTGAGGACAAATTATGCATTCAGTAAGCGGAGAACAGGTTCTCTGGGTGGGGTCAGGAGTATGGTGATTCTTCAGCCTGGAGTACTTTCTCCATCTCTTGGCCAGGTGAAGAAGGGCCTGGAAGACATCCTAGACAGCTATAGTTACTTTGGCCACCAGAAACTTCTAATGCTCTTCCAGATCACTGGCCATGAACACTTCCTAGCTCATGAGAGAGTTTTTTTTTTGTTTGTTTTTTTTTTTTTACCAATTAACAGAGAGTAAAGAAAAAAAAATAACACTGGAGTGTGTTCTTCACACAGCAAATTCAATGAGCAGAAAGGCCTGTCCTTAATTTTAAGATTAAGCCTTTATTAGTGTGTGTGTGTGTGTGTGTGTGTGTGTGTGTGTGTGTGTGTGTGTGTATGAGAGAGGGGGAGGGGAGAAGGATGGAGAGAGAGATCAAGGTTCTTTTCCTTTATGAAAAATATAGTGATACTAAAATCTTAGTTAAATTTTATTTTTTAACATTCTTTCTTCCAAAAATTATAAGTTGACAATATATTTCATCTTGTTTTAAAGGATTTTTTGGTGACAGTCATGTACCAGGGAGCCATATTCAGCAAGATCTACGTTAACATCTGTAAAACTTGAGAGTGCACCAGAGTCATTGGGAGGCCCCAGCTCTCAAAGAGGTGTTTCTTCTTTGTGAGGTCCGAGTGAGGCCCCCTGGGTTCCACTTTCTAAGGTCTGATGGTCTGGTTCACAGTAGGAGAAACATAGGCCCAGCAATAGGTGACAGGGTGATTCAGCCTTGTCAACTCTGATCAGAGGGCTCTTAGCTTCATGCAGAAGCCAAAGAGACTATATTGGGGTGTGGATGGAACAATAGCCTGTGTTGGAGGGGGAGAGGCACAGCCTGGGGGAGGCACAGCCTGTGTTCGAGATACAACCTGTGTTGGGGGGTACAGCCTGTGTTGGGGGCACAGCCTGTGTTGGGGGGCAAGCCTGCTGTTGGGGGGCATATGTGTTGGGGGTACAGCCTGTGTTGGGGGCAAGTCTCTGTTGGGGGGCACAGCCTGTGTTGGGGCAATTCTCAAGTCTCTGTTGGGGGGCACAGCCTGTGTTGGGGGGCAAGTCTCTGTTGGGGGGCACAGCCTGTGTTGGGCACAACATGTGTTGGGGTACAGACTGTGTTGGGGAGGCACAGCCTGCAGCTGCGGGTTTCAGATTACTTCTTCCTGTTGTGGGTATCAATAATACATGCTGGGAAAGCAGTTCTTGTATAGATGGGAATGAACCGTATGACACTACAAAGGCCAGACCATCCCATTTTTAAGCTGGAGGGAGAGAAAATGTTCTAGGCTTTCTGCCTGAGATGTCAGCACAGTCTGAAAGTGTCAGGAAGTTTCCCATTCATGGTTTATTTTTGCTTCCTGTGGTCTAGAGCTGTACAGCAGGCAGTCCAGATTTGACTTTCAGGGGCCCTGAGGTGATGGGAGGGCAGATGTGAGACGGCAGGTGGTCGGAGGTCAAAGGCACTGCCTGGGATCTGCCTATCTAAACACAGCAGGATCGATGGTACTTCTGAAGGTTGTTTAAGTATGTCATGATAGCTGCCCTTGGTTGGTTTCTCTGACTAGAGTGTCCTCCAAGGGTGTATTACTTCTATCTCATTTTTCTTCCAAATTAATTCAACACCCTGGCATTTTTCAATGCAGTTTTAATAATTTTTAGTCTCTACACTTGAACCTTGGTTCTTGGCACCTGGCTTAGTATTGGGTTAAAGGGATCTCACGTGTTAGTATTTCTTCAAAATCATGTGTTAAAACAAAGCAATATGGCAAAGGCTAATGAACAGAAATAATACATATCTTGGAGGACTACTGTGTTTCTAGAAAACCATTTATCCTAAGTTCCCAAAATATCTGAGTGCTCAAAAGTAGTACTTGAGTCTTTCACTAACTCCATTTTGTAATTAAAGGACACATTAAGTCATAGGTGGTAGAGGTTGTTGTAAAAAAAAAAAAACAAAAACAAAAAACTATTTCACAGGTTATAAAAATTACAATTGACAAATTCAGGTTTATATGTTTCTAGCTCCTTGAAACAGCCCTAGATACACACTATCCAAAGTAGACAGAAAAGGTGTGTGAGAGTTCCTCTGACATTTGCCCTCATCATCCCTGAGCCTCAAATCCTTCCAGGCCATTCCAGGCCGCGCACTTGACAGGAATGCTGAGGCTGAAATTCAAGGATGAGTCAAGTTCACACGGTTCATTCAGGCTAAGAGTTCTCTGCATGGTACACCATGAATGGAACATAACCAACCAATCAAAGCTCAGGTGTGCTGTACCAGGGTGGGAGCCACTTACATTTGTCCTGCAGGGAATCATGGGGCACTTCTCCTTGGGGGCTCTCTTCCAAGTCACCATAATGTAAGACCTTGTGATTTGGTGAAAGCCGGCAATACCAAAATTTGTCTGAGGAGAAAAATAGACGTGCACAGTGTTAATGATGCTAGCTTTCAAAAGTATTGTCCGTACTGTTAGTGCTACCTGGAGGAGAAAAATGACTCATTTGATTTTGGACCTTAAGAAATCATGGATTTTAGTGTCCTGAATGGTAAGACCCCCTGATTTGGGCGTTTCAGTACCACCCACCCTGCTCTGCAAATGTTGGTGACCACAGGAAATATCCCAAAGCTATCTCAATGACAAGGTATATTCCAGGAGGGTAGTCTCCAGGGGCATTTCATCAGTGCCTGCGACCACCAACGGGGCTCGTCCTTAGCCACGGAAGCTGGACAAAGTGGGGAGAGTGGTGAAGAAGAACAGCTTTTGGGGCCTCAACCTGCTTCCAATTTGATTTCCAGCCTGTTGAGTTAGTGTGTGAGTACACACAGCCATCTTTAGTTGGTGCATACACCTGCTCCTTGGTGCTAACAGAGCACGTCCACGATCTGTGCATGAGTTATCAGGACACGAGTGATACACATGGGGGTGGGACTCATGATAAATCATCTGAATGATTCAAAATTTACAGAAAGAATGAAGGTATTCACAAGCAGCCTCCTTCCTAACCACTTCAGTGCAGTGGCAGGATGGGAAAGGCCAGAGCTTTAGTGCTGTACTCACACTGAACTCCCACAATCTTACCCCCTCCACTCTCAAATGTGATGAGAAAATGTGAGCAAGAGCATGGCACGGGGAGGGAGGCAAATAACACTATAAATTTACAGATTGGGAACTTGGACCATGACTGCGGAGTTTGTACAGATGCAAAGGCTCAGTTAGAAGGTGGGTCCTCCAGAAAGGCTTCTTTGCTTACCATTATGAACTGAGCTTCTCTAGAAATTATCTGCACCATTAACATCATGGGCTGACATTTTGGTATGTATGTGTTAGTCATCTTAATGTTCCCTTCAGTAAGACCCAAGATAAGAAATCCAATGGAATGCTTCCTTGGTGGACCCAAGGTAAGCAACTTTCCCTAGGAGATGTACCCTGAACAACTGCCGGTCAGACAAGAGACTCCAGGTTCCTTATTAGTCTGGGAAGTATATGGATGCCAATCACTGTCTTCACAATGGCTATGGTCCCAATGCCTCAGTAAAGTTCTGGGTACGAGATGGTTACACAGTTGGTGTCGGCAAAACTGGAAAATGAAAACTTAAGGAGATTTGGTTGAAACACATCAGGTACACAGCATCTGTGCCCTACCAGCCTCTTGGCACGTTCCTGCCCCTGGCTCACCCTATGGTCTTGGTCAAATCACTTCAATACTGTCCCTGCAGTTCCAAATTATTTTGAACCTACTCTGGTAAAATGGTCTCTGCGATTCTTGTCTCCCTTGTGTAAAAAGAACTTAAGACTATTTAAAAATCCTTGATTGTATTAGAACATGGCAACCATGAACTTAAAGGACTCTGAACTGTGGTGAAAGAAACATAAGATATTGAAAAGAAAGAAGAAAATCATTAAATTATTCGGGCTTGCCAACTTTTCAAAATTATTTTATACATACAGCAATCACAGGTGGTTATGGAGCAGACTTTAAAGAGAGTGAAGCAAGTCATTCCCTCATAATTCACAGCCATTCTATTCTGGAATGGAAAATTATTGGTTTTCCATGAGGAGAATGCATTTGGGGGAACTGAAATGGAATTTCTAAAAAGAATTATGAAGTCTGGAGGACATCAAGTGTTGTGAGCATCACAGAACTGTTAGAGACCTGACATAACAAGACATGGTGGTCCTCTCTGCACACAAAGAACACATGGCCTACGGCCTGGTCTACACAGACTATGATGATTACAATTTGCTGTAAGGTATGCTCCCTGAGTGGATTTGGGGGCTAAGTGATGACTGAAGAGTGAGGGGAAGGAGGCCAGTGAGGTGTGACACTGGGATATTCAGCTTTTCTGTTGATTAAGATCTGTCTGTTCTTTAGTCCTAGAGCTAGTCCATGACTCAGTGGTACTATGTGAAGCCAATAAGTCAATATGGTACAGTGATATTTATATTCAATAAGGTCTGATGGGAAGAATTGAGAAAGTGAACTAGTTTAACACAGTATGGAATGAATTGTACAATGTATATTCATCTATAAGATAGATTAATTTTTTAATTGCTGCTTACATTTTCAGGATAAATTAGTTATCTAAAAGTATTTTCAATAAGTTGGCAATGCATCTAGTACTCCTCAGGAATAACAAGAAGTCATTAAGTAAGGGTAGACATGAGAGACTGAACTTGGACCCTCAATTCTTGGTGGCAGTAGAGAGGTGGACCACATAAATGCTTGTAGGGACCACATAAATGCACATAAGGGCTGAAAAGTAGGGTCAAACACAATCTAGATAGGAATGGGGAATTTCTCTTGCTTACATACTGCATTCTCTTCTTAATCAATAAACCAATACAAAACAGTGACTATCTTTTTCTTATCCTTTGATAAAAATGACCACCTACTTTGAAAATGTGAATGGAAGCTTATTTAAAAGAAACACAAAAGTCTTAACTGGAACTCTGGCTTGACTTTCTGCTTCACAATTAAAGAGTGCTTCTTCTTTTCAGAGACTTATATTACCTTGAGTTACAGGGCATCACCTTTCCCTGGTTTTCTTCCTACCCTTAGCCTGTTCTTCTCTTATTCTACACAAATTCCCCTTACTCTGTCCATTGCTACAATGGTCATGAGCAAAAAGGTCTGTGCATGCCTCATGGTAGCAATGCTTTATTGTGATTCTTGGCAAGTAAGACGTTTTGGATGGATTACAGAACAATAAAGGAAGGGATGAAGAGGCTGAGAAACTTGTCTTGATTTGTGATCAAATAGGAGGATGCTAAGGTAGCATCTTTCTTCTGAGATGGAAGCTGCATCCCTTTGGTTGATAGACATAATTTGCATAATTCTGTCTCAAAGGTTGGGCCCACCAGCACAGCACACCGACACAGTGGTAGAGACATCTGTGTCAGACAACAGCAGCAGCCTGATTTGTAGTTTTCCTTTGTGAGAAAAAAATGTGCATTTTCCTTTTAAGACTCAGCATGATACTATGAGTTCCTCAATCCCTTTGGGCAATAGAAGAGTGGATCTCATCATTAAAAGCAATTAGCAAGAAGCAATGAGAACATTATCAAAGATTGTTTACTAGCATCTACAGAGGATGTGAGAGCTAATGTGAGGACCTTGTAGTCAATACAAATTAGAATATATTAACAGTTGTCTTTCCAACTCCAAACTAAAAAATATGGAGGCAATTTTCTGCCTCAAGCTTTTCCTTTGTCCTTATTCAGACTGTCTTTCTCTCTTTTCTCCTTTCCTTTGTCATGGGTCTCTCTTTTCTTTCCTTCCTCCATCCTCCTTACCCTTGTTAAGGATCAGAGGGAGTAGCTGGTTTCAAAGCCCATATTTTTGTTTCTTTTCTGTACTGTAATAAAACACTCTAATGAAAGCAACCTGGTGGGTGGGAGAGCATTATTTGCCTTACATTTCCAAGTCACAATCCATCAGTGAGAAAAATCAATGGCTGGACAGGAATCATGGAGGAACTGCTGCAATGGCTTATTCCCTGGCTTGCTCACAGGTTCATACTTAGCTACCTTTCTTACATAGCATGATACTACCTACTTGCCTCAGGATGCCCCTTACAGTGGGCTGAGCTCTCCTACATCCATCAGGACAGTCCTCCACAGACAACAGAGATGCCCATAGGTCAGTTTGATCCAGGTGATTCTTCGGGTGAGGCTTTACTCTTAAATGTCTGTAGGCTATGTCAGGCTGACAGTTAATGCTAACTAGGACAGCCCATAAACCTGGGAAGAAGATCTTATTAAAGCTATTTATGATGCTACATGGATTGCTATAAGCTAAAAAATCACTGAGAAGTGAAATTATTATAACACTGTCTAACAGTCAAAGTGATCTGTATCTGTTTTATCCAATAAGAAAACAAATTAGAAATTTTCCTTCATTTGCCAACTTAGCCCCAGATACAGTAATTATGCCTCTTGGTCTTTAGAGGAGACCAGGTCATTGGGTAATAGTTACTACTACTGGTGCGACATGCTGGATGTTACATGAAGCATAGGAATTGAGTCTGATCAACTCTGATTTGGAAGCAGGGAACTTCCTGGTGTTGGGTGCAGAGTTGTGTATGGTAGCAGGCTCTAGAAATCCCTTGTCACAGAAGTGGGGTAGCATTTCCTAACCTATGCTGTTAGAGCACTGCTAGCAGAATGTTTGGTCTTTCTAGGATGCCCTAAACTAAACAAAATCATCAGTGTGTTCATAATGACCACATCTTGCCTAAGATTCAGCCTTTATGTATCAAATAACAGATCTGGACAGTGCCTTGAAATATCACTTTCCCAGTGATGAGATCCACAAGTTTCTCTGTTGGTTCAGGGAGGGGGATGGCAGCTGTGAGTGACCGTGACGGCCGTTCTGCCTTTCAAACACCTCCCAATCCATTGATTCTCCAAAACCAGAGACTTGTGTGTGGATTTTGAATGCTGCCTCCTTAGAGGCAGTGTGTCCTTTCCCAGTTTGTGAGTCCAGAACTCTCACACACTCATCAAGATTGCCAGTCCAAATGGACACTGGGTAGTCACACAGACCTTGGTTCCACATCTGGTCCTGGCACTCTGTGATAGCTTTGAGCAAAATAATAAACGTTCTTTGTTCTTCACCTACAAAGTGATAGCCTTAACTTCATGAGAAAAACATACATGAGGGATCTATCCTGTGTTCTCCACAGGGCTGGTTACCAGCACTCATTCAGTCAGAGAACATGCCCCTTGCCACCCACCTGTTTGAAATGGTGATCACTCATTATTTTGATCCACTGAATGCCTTTCCCAAAGTTCGACTGTTTTCTCTTATTTGGAAATAAACAGTTCCAAATGGAAACACCTGACTTTTTGTTAAAATGAGCTGATTAGGTTTCATGAAACACCAAGAGAGAAATGTAATTAAAACAAAAGGAAGAAGCAGCTTGTTGCCTGGAAGCATTGGTAAAGATGCTGTGCCTGAATCATCCATTTGGCTCCAGGGTTCTGACAGGGTTACAAGACTTATGTGAGGTACAAAGGACTTGCTGACTGAAGTGGGAAGAAACGTTACATCTAACCCAGAATTCTGAGATAACTCGGCCATGTTGGCACTTTGAGACAGGAAGCTACCAAGCATCTTTAGTGAGAAGCAAGCTTTATGTATCGTTTCTTGAAATGATTCTATAGTGTTTAGCCCAAGGGTTATCAAGACCACTCAATGCAAGCAATTCTGAGAAAACTGGATTTCTCAGATGTAGAAAGTAGAGGGAAATGTTGAAGATTGCAGTCTCATGAAGCAATAACAGCTATACCATAGACAACCTTTAAGACGTATCTTTGCTGTCCTTGTGAGGAGTATGTGGGATGAGAAGCATGGTGGAACCTTACATGTAGTCAGAACAGAAAGCAAGAAGCAGGCTTGAGACATCCAATACTGTGCTTCTTGGGTTTAAAAATTATATGCCAAGTAACTATAACCCCAAATAGTTTTAAGAGTAGGCTTGAATGTTTGATAATCATCACACTAAGTGCTAAAGGTAGTTTACTTAACCCTTGCAACTACCTACTTGATGTAGGAAATTATACCATCCTTGTGAGACAGAAGAGGAAAGGAGTCCAGGTTGATGAATAGGTTGCCAACAGCTACCCAGTCTGGAATTAAGTCAAGTTAATATGTATCACATAATTTTCTGCCTCTCAGGACTAGTGTGGCCAGGCATTCCAGAAGCCCAGACTTGTCTTGCTTGCATCAGACTGCCCAAGTATCACTTGTGGATGAGACAGAATGAGACGGGATGCAACTGGGAGGCATTCTGACAAAATGTAGCAAAGGAAAAGATGTTTTTCAAACTCCTCCCCTTCCAGTTCTGTGAGTCTGGAAGCTCTCACGTTTTCTCCTGTAAACTTAACGACTCAATCTGCTCATCTGTGTCCTCTTCACTGTGAGATAAGTTGGAAGGCCATGATTCCTACACAGGGCATACGAGACTTAATCTGTGATGAAGTTTCCTTGAAAACGCATATACTTGTAGTAATAGTGATCAGTTTCAAGCCCCAGCCTGTTACTGTAAGAAACTAAATGCAGTGTTTTTGAAGCGATGGGAAGCTCAAGCAGTGCAGGCAGAGGACCAGTAGCCAGAGTTAACCAATAGGCTTTTCTGCTTGCAGAAAGAGAATCTTGTATTAAACTGTCCCCACTCTGTCCAGATCTTTACTAACTCATCAGCTAGATGCTAATGCTTTTGTTCATTATGAAGTTCCTCAACAATAAGGGTTAAATATTTTTTAAAACAAAAATCTGTAATTATCTAATCTAGATACAAAGATTCTGGTAGAGTCGATCCATTTCAGCCTAGTAAGGGATATCAAATAGTGTAGTGGACTGGAAGGTTCAGTGTAATTCGGCTCTTAAGTGTCTCTATGTGCTTTCCCCATTCTAAATACTTCCGTGTCTTCTGCCCAATCTCAAGTACAAGAAGAAAATGTTTTAAGTTATGTTTATGGGTCCATATAGCCTGGATATTGATCTTCCAGAGACAATAAGGAGATGAGGTCATACAGCTAACTATCTGGCTACTAGTTCTCAGATCCAGAAGTGCTAGACTCTATGTTGTAGAGTTTTTCAGACATCAGATGTCTGTCTGAAGATACTAAGGGGGCCAGTTGCAGTCAAGAAGTCCATGACCAAGTCTTCTCTCTCCTGGACCTGTTTTTATTTTCTTTTTTAATGCAATTTTTCAGATGAACAGTGCTCCTATTGGCTCTGTTTCTAGGAGCTACATTCCCAACTGCCTTTATTTCTTGAAAAAAAATCTTAGGAAACAGGTATTGATACTAATTAAAAACTGCTCAAGTCCATATACCTGGACAAGGGCAGCCAACCCTTAGCACTGCAGTATAATGTCCCACTTGGACCTGATACCCAGCACAAGGAATACAAAGAGCAAGGGCCTGGGCTCATTCTTCAAGGGCTAGGTTTAGGGGATAAGTTCTCTCTTCTTTCATAATGCAAACCTTTCTCCATCTCACGTCCAACTTAGCCTTTCATTGGTCTGTCCCCATGCTCTTCCCAGGCCTATACACAGCTCTTTGTCAGGGCTTCACAAGCTCTCCAAAAGCCCCACACTTACTCCAGGAAGTTCTGCTTTTTGAAATCCTTCAGTGTAATTTTCAGTGGTAGCATCAACATAGTTCAATTGTTGAACACTTAGCACAGAGCAGTTAAAGCAAATGGCCAGAGAGATGGACACAAACACAAACTGATTGCTCTCATTAGTGGGTGAGCTTTGCATCTGAGCGAGGCAGCCACTGGGTTTCAGAACTACCTGCCAGAGTTTCCCCAGCTCATAACTAATATCTGTTCTTAGCACAGTTATTAAGGCCTCTGCTTTTACCCAGCTCTTTCTCAATTTCTTTACCCTTTCCCAAACCTTATTTCTCAGTTCTGCTTCCCAGCTGTTTTCTTCTAGGACAGTATGACATGAATACTTGGTGCAATCAGAATCGTGTCAAGAGAGCAAGAAACAATCAAAGCGGAGAAACAGCTGGGGCTGTTTCCTGTCTAGTGGGCCTGGTCTACTGGCACCTTTTTTGATTTGACATTTTGAGGTCAGAAATCAGAGACAATTCAGAAATCCATCTTGAAAGATTCTGAAAATGGATTCGCTCTCATTTTAAATTGCCACTGCGTATACCCCCAGTGAGAACACCACTGATATGGAAAGTTTGAGAGTATGGCCCAGCCATGCTGCAAGGACCGAGATCCAAGCAGACAGTTTGCCTGATGGTGCAAGAGCATTGTGAAAAGGAAGCATGTGGGTAAAGGCACTTGTGCAAACCTAATGACTTGAGCCTAATTCCTCGAATTTACAGTGGTAGAAAAGACTCACAAATGTTGTCCTCAGACCTCCATTTGGGCACCATGGAGTATGTACGCCTTCACCCACACAAAAATCATATAGACACAAGTACAATAAGGACAAACAAAACAGACACTTCAAAAGCAAAAACTAAAAGGAAGGGCCTGTGGCTTTAGAGGGCAAACCCTTGCTCTTCTGTAACTTTACAAGTTACTCATCTGCAGGATCCCTATGTGCAAATGTGCACTGTTACACTATGTACTTCGCAGAGCTACTCTGAGGATGAATTGCACTTATCTAGTTATGTGTGATTCAATAATGGGGCTAGGTTCTGAGAAAGCATCCTTAGGTGGTTCCGTCATGTGACTGTCATACAGTGCATTTAAACACAAACTAAGGTGGTACAATGCTCCTAGTGGTTGTATGTGTGGTTCCCCTGTTGACTGATATGTGGCCCGTGGCTATGTAAGTAACACACTGAGTGAAGAGGCTTGCGCATGCGTGGGTCACAGCATGTTTTAGCAATTGTCAGCCCCACCACTAGTAGCCTTGTATCACCAAATGGCAAAGAATAGCGTTTTAGCTCCACGGCTCTTTGGGTCATTTTGCATTTCGGTTCTCCCTACACATAAAACAAGATCTTATCTAGACTGCCATCTTTTCTCAAGCACAATGCTGTCCTTAAATGACACCATGCCTTTTGATTACCCAGAAGCAAGCGACTATTGTCTCAGCCTGTGTATAGAGCTCCTAAACAGTACCTTGTCTCCGACGAGCGTTGAGTTTCCTAAAGCAGGTTCCTTCCACGAGGCGGTTCAGACGCTGCTGTTTGATCAGCTCTAAGATTTCTGGCTGGATCTTCTCCTTTAGTTCCCTATTGGAGGACAAACACATCACATTCCGCACTGCACCTTGAGAGACAGTCCCTGGTGGGTAGCACTGTGGGCTGATGGGCAGGGAGCCTGAGTGGCTACTTTCAGGAACACCCTAGGACCTCACCAACTGGCACTTTAGAGAATCATTTAGAGATTTTTCTAAGTGGTGTTGGGAAAAATCTAGGCCAGGGTTCCCCATAGAAACAACACTATCGAGACTCTGAAATTTACAGACTATCCACAAAAGTCAGCCACTTTTGTGATTTTTCTCCAGAACAAAGTCATCTGAGAAATCCCTTCTTTTACAAAGTCACAGATACAGCTTAGGCAAAAGTCCAAGGACTCCCCTGTAGCAAAAAGAAAAACAAAATGAACAAAAAACCCTACATCAATTTTGGGATCTGACCAAGTATGAATACTGGGTGATCATGCAATTGCTACATCCCATACCTATCTACATCCTGAGCAAGGACCACCTTTTATTTTCTATTCCATCTCTCACAAGTGAGAACCATAACACTGTCCTAGATTCCAGCCCACAGAGATTGGGATAATGATTGGATAAATTAGTATTATTTGTAACTCGTCTCAGGCCAATAGGCTGTCATTCAATTTTAGATGACGTATGCTGCAAAGACTCCACGATAGAGTGTGATGTTTTTCTAAACATTCAAAGAATTTTTACACCCCTATGAAACTTTATTGGCATCCTGGCATCTGAGGCTAGTAAAGTCAGAATATTGTAGTCAAAGTTGTATGGGGAGCCGCAGCTGAGCCCTTGGAGACCTGTTGAGAGTACTGTCTATAGCAAGGATCCAGAAGTCAGGAAACTTGGGTCCAGTCGAGGCTGTGTCTGTGACTGACTCATGTTTCACATAGCTCATCTGAGTCTCGGTTTCCTAACTGGGAAGGGATTAGAACTCTGCCTGAGGAAATGCTTTGGCTCCCGAAGGAGACAAGGCTAGCAGCAGTTTATAAACACAGGCGGGCCATGGAGGCATGACTGAATTTACCATGGTGATCATCTTTCTTTGGCCTAGCTAAACACTCCAAATGATCACTATGATCTCAGTTAAGGCTCAGTGGTCACCAGCTTTGATCTCAAGTCCGCACTTGCTCTGCCCTTCACAGGACACTTGTTCTCAGTCCACACTTGCTCTGGCCCTGCTCGAGACACTTGTTCTCAGCTGCTCTGGTTTGCAGGTGGGCAAGCACCCATAAGACTAGTCGTGCATTGTGTAACTGCACCTCACTTACTGTCACTTCTCGCAGACTAGAATACACTTGGAGGACGAGTATTAATGTCAGCTTTTCCACCCTACAGATGTGGAAATTCCTCAGGAAGGTTAAGTTTAGAGTATAGACTCCAATCTTTCTTGTGCTAATGTGAACAAAAAAGAAAAGTGAGTGGGTCGGGGCAGATGGCTCAGCAGTTGTGAACACTTATTGCTCTTGCAGAGGACCCAGGTTCGGGTCCTAGCACCCACCTGGTGGCTCACAACTGTATATAACCCCAGTTCCAGGAGATCTTGCGCCCTCTTCTGGCCACTGTGGGCAGCAGGTATGCATATGGTGCATACACATACATGCAGGCAAAACAACTTATATATAAAATAACTAAATGAAAACTTTTTTCTAAAAAACAAAAAAAGTAACATGAAAAGGATTTGGGCATCTAACAAGATGCTCTTGTACTGCACTAATATGACAGTCAAACTTAAATTTCAATTTGATGCAATCACTTGGTAGACGGGCTTCTAGATAGAGATAGTTGTAGGAGATAGTCTGATTAGGTTAGTTGTGGTGGGCGGACCTGCCTACTCTGGCCAGTACCATCTCCTGGGGGAAGATTCTAGACTGTCTATTAAAAACGTGAGCTCTGCACCAGCATTCTTCAATCTCTGCCAAGCTTCCATTGCTGTAACTTCCTGGACACATTGTACATTATCCTTGAACCATGAACAAAAGAAGCCCTTTTCCCCTTAAGTTGCTTCTGTCAGAACATCCTGTCAAAGCCACAGGAGAGGTCACTGGATAACTGATGCACACCTGTGGCTGAGATGGCCTTGAGGACCTGTGCAATATGCAACACTAATGACACAGCATGGAGAATCTGCAAGGCCTTCCTTCCGTGCACAGGCTCTGAGGATCTAGGCTCAGCATTCCAGATCACTATAACTGCATCAGTGCTCATCTTCTATAAAATAGACTTGGCAAATCAAGCTTTGATGAACCCTGAAATGGAGAAGAGGTTGAGTACTGCATGGGCAGCTGCTCATGGCAATAAATCATTGCTTCTGATTCTAAGTCTGGGTAATCGAGCAAAAAAGGAGAGATATCCTCTGGGGATGGAGAGAGAAAGAGAGGAAGAGGCTTTGAACTCAGCAATTTTGAGGATAGTTTTGATGGGTTATACTTATGGTATTAAAATGAAGAGATGAGAATAATGAAGAGGAAATTTCGAGAAATTCAAATAAACACTTCATGATGTTTTGGGTAAAATTTGGATATACTTATCATCACAAATGTCTTGACCAAATCCATTGGATGTACTGAAAGAGGTGAATCTATAATTCTCCATGAGAATTTATACAAGAATCTGTCTCCCTTTTTAACGAAACTTTGAAGACTCCAAATGTAATTGGACAACACGAAATTAAAAATCCTTTTCAACATTTTTTTGACTTCTTCTGTTTCCTTGCAAATAAACTCAGCTGCCATGTATTTACGCTCACCAAGAAAGCCCAGACACCCTTAGACACCCTTACAATGTGTTTCTGTGACTGAGACATGACCTCTTAAGGCATTCCAGGAAAGAAGACGCTAGCTGTTACCCCATTCTGAAATATTTGGCTTGTAGTCACTGAGGCTGGGGTCATGGGTTCACTGGCTGACGTGTAAATGAAGAAGGAGAAAGACCAAAGGAGGGGTGGTAAATGAGTTTGTACAAAGCAGTTCAGTCTAGTACACTGGTTCTCGGCCTTCCCATGCTGCGACTTTTACTACAGTTCCTCCTGTGATAGAACCCACAATCATAAGATTACTTTATTGCTATTTCATAACTGTAATTTTGCTATTGTTATGAACTGTAAATAGCTGATATCTCTGATTATCTTAGGCAACCCCTGTGAGACGGGTAGCAACCCACAGGTTGAGAACCACTGGTCTAGTACCTACTCTGGAAAACAATTCTAATCTAGGATTAGCAAGGCCAGTGCAGTACACAGAAGACAGTCAGAACCTCTAAAATGAAGTCAACTCTTAGCCTGGAGTCTGCCCAGCTGAGCTCCACTCCCCACTGGTTTAGCAAATATTTTCTATAAAACATCAGATAGTAAATATTTTAGGCTTTGTGGGCTACTAGACTGACAGAAAACTCAATGAATGTGGCTTAATTTCAATAAAATTCATTTACAGAAATTAGGAGTGGGAAGAATTGGTTCAAAAACTACTGCTTAAGAACCTCTAGACTAGGAGGACCCTCCATAAGTTTCAGACTGAGTGACAATGGCACTTTCATGGAAACGGATCTTTTGTTGTCTCAGTTCTGGAGAACTTCAGGGCCCATTCCCTGAACTACTTCTGTTCCTTAACTAAATAGACCCGTGGCTTTAATTACCATTTCCATTCTGACAGCTCTCACGTTTGTATTTCCAACCTAGACCCACCTGCTGACCTCCAAACTCATCTGCCTGACCACCTCCCTGGATGTCCCATAGCCTGGCATATTCAGAGCTGAACTCCTGGGCCCTTACCCATATCACTCCACCCCAGAGTGCTGCCCTTCAGTTGCTTAGGTCCCAAATCTGGAGCCCACCTTTGATTCTTCTCTTTATACAAGTACAACTACATCCAATCCATCAGGAAATATCATCTTCCCCACTCTCTAAAATATATTAATGTAGAGCAAAAACTAATCTTATTATCTCTTGCTTAAATTATTAAAACAGCCTCCTAACTGGCCTTCTTGCTTCCAAATGTGCCTCCTTAGAGTGTTTCCAACACAGAACTCCATGCTAGTCATCCCTCAAACCCTGAATGGCTTCCACCAAAGCCCCATGGTCTGGATATTGTCCTGGGGTCACTTCCTGTTGCTGTTGTCCTCACTTATTCTGATGCTGCCACTTTACCCATGGTTCCCTGAAAACTCAGACCGCAGGGTGCTTTCACAAGTAATTCTTTCTGCTTGGAGTGCCCTTTATACAAATATCTACATGGCATTCTCTCTGAATCCCTAATATAAGCTTCCTTCAGATGCCATCATTATAACTAAAGATATCTCCTTTTACCATCTTTAAATATATACTTTATTTCTTTTATCGTGCCCTGTGGAGACATTCTATTGCCTTACATATATTACATATTCATGCATGTATATTATCTATTTTCCCCCTCTAATATTTAACACCACAAGGGTTAGGATTATGTACGTTCTATTCATTGCTGAATCATAAGCATAAAGAACAATGACCAGCTTGTTAAATTGATAAACATTTGTCAGATGTTTGAACACTGAACATGGTATACCTATATAGATAAACCTACTGGAATAGGCTTTGAGTGAAACAGTAGGCTGCTAGGCTGGTCTTTAGGAAAGCTGCAGCTGGTAATATGTATGTATTAGCTTCATTTCTCACTCTTTAAGAAAACATTTTCTTTTTCATTTAATTCTCTTGCATATTCTTAGACAATGTGAGAAATATACACATACACCAGTATCAGGGTTCCCATTTCATATACTACTAAGGGCACAACTTGTTATGTTCTGTGTTTTGTAATAAGAGTGATCATTTATTCGGTGCATATCATAAGCTGAGCATGCGCTGGTCGGTTTTCTATACTATTATTTTGAATCCTTGTAGCAGCTTAATGTTGTGAGGGCTTTCACTGTTTTCATTCCCCAGAGCAGGGAAAGGCAGGCTCAGAAGGGACAATGCGACTTCTCCAGAAGGCACATTTGCAAAGGGCTGCACTGAAATTAGAACTGGCCTCTGAACTTCAGGCTGAAGCACATTTTCCCTGCCTGTTTTACTACTTTGCTGTTGTCTCTTCTCTTCTTCCAACTCAGTACCAAATGACCCATTTCTGGACTGTTTAAGCTGTTTATCTCTGTTAGTCTGTACCAATAACGAGGATGGACATATCTTCTCTGTCAAGTGGCAAATCAAAAGCATGTCCTCTTTGAAATCATTCACCAGGAACCAGGACGTAAGCCAGGGCTGCTGTTCCCCCAAACATTTCCAAACATCATGTGGAGCTAACTTTTTCCTTCTGGGGATACATCACCATTTTTACCGAGTTTGCACGAGCTGAGGTTTGCCACTGTGCGATGTGTGATATGCAGGTGGTCGTGGGAGGGAGAGAGTGCTACGGAGCTGGAGAAGCTAGAAAGCCAGTGGAAGGCCACGTGCTCAGCTGCAGCCAGGCTGCTGACAGTGTTTGCGGAGTAAAAGGTTTGAACTAGGCAGCCTTAAGAGTGGCTTTTAGCTCTCCCACTCTGGTGTCCTAACCACTGAGCTTGAATAGATGCAGTTCCTGGGGTCTTTTTCAAAATCTAGATAAGCTTCCTGTAACTGAATACCTAGCAGTCTGAGATGAGCCCTTCCCACCCCCAACTTTTTAAGATTGGATACTGAGGCACCTAATGCTTTTCAGCACCTTGGGCTGAGCCTACCATGGAGGGATTGCTTAATATTTGTTAAACTAATAAAACATAAACATGCATGATCCTCCTCTTGGGTGACTTTGTTTATCATGAGTCAGGTTGACAGCACTTATACTTCATCCACTCCCACAATGAGCTTCCGTCTAGAAGATGACAGTAACAGACAAAGCAGATAGATCCCCAGTGCACAGAACATATCCTGCTTCCTGCCTGCTGGGCTATGGCTACAGGCTGGCCCATCACCTGTCACCTCCTTATTGAAACCTAAGGTTCCTTGCATCTCGTTTTCACAGTTATATATACCAAAATTCCAGTGAGGTCTGGTACTTTCTAGTCTCCCCACTCAAGATACATCAAGGTGAGAGCTTCTTGTAATCAAGGAAAAGGAAAGTCCAACACATGGCAGCAGAGTAAAGAAAGAAAGGCAGGACAGGGATGATAATGACATTCTCCCCTGGGACAGTCATGGCCAAGCACTGATTTAGAGTCACTTGCTTTGCTGGAGTGGCAGCAATTTAGAACCACTTGGCCTTCACTTAATTGACTCTCCAATCCTCCATTTAGGTTTTAAGAATTGTCAAAAGCATAATAAAGCATCCTTCTGTTTGCACATTTGTTACAACTTATGACTTAAAATCCAGCATTTTGTGAAGGTAAGGCCTAAAAGGGTGAGACACCACACTTCCTCCTCACAGATGAGAACTGGCATCTCCCAGGAGCTGGTTACTCGAACGACTCTGTTTTGGTATTTCTGACTATGACTATCCCCTGGATGAGGAAAAAAAAACCCAGCTAGGTCTGTTATAAGAGCCAGTATTACAGTATTAGATGTATTACGGTATGTCTTAGGGTTTAGAGTGATGTGAACCAAGTCCCCTAGAAGCATTCTCTGTCCCCTGCGGACGAACTTCATGCCCACTGAAGTCTATAGTTTTAATGCGATTTCCGGTGGTGTGGTGCTTAAGATCTGAAAGCAAATTGTCCATGTCACCACCTGGCTTTTCTAACCTGTGTACTTGCTTAATTTTCTTTCAACCTTGCACATGCAGAGCCAGTCTGACGAAGCAGTAGCTGAAGGTAAGTAGTTTCAAAGCCAGGTTCTTTCCTAGGCTACTTCTACCTCTTTGGGACTAACATGTGCGCCTACCTCAAGGGATGTGAGGAAATGGACTAGAACAAGGGATATTTTGTGAGTTGTCATCCATTAAAAGTATCATGTATATGGAATCAAAACACACACACACACACACACACACACACACACGCGCACAGACAGAGATAGACAGAGACAGAGAGAGAACAAATAGTAGTAGCTAATACATACAAAATCCCAGAAATCACTGCTTGTCTTTTGATTACAAAATAGGAATAGCTGGCAAGTCTCTTCCTGCTTCCCACCTTTACTCCTATGTCCTTTTCTATAAAATATAAAGGCGATGAATCTAATCTGGTTCTAAGCAGAGAAAAACAGGTCAGGTCTCAGAAGAGATGATGTGAGCAAATGAATTCTTGTTTTCCAGATTCAGAGCATTTTAGGGATGGAGATGCATGAGGCTTTGAAAGGGTTGCAACTAACATTTAACGCAAAGCCCTGTAAAGGGACCCTGCTGTTTCCCCACCTGGAGTCCATTGGTTTACAGTCATAAAGGTGACAGGAGATGCTTAGAGGCCAATCACTGGCCATCCCCTAGGGATACAGTGGTAAGGGCTTGTCCCTTACCTCTACAGCTCTCACTGGAACTTATGCTATCTCAGGATTCTCAAGGCTTTAATGATTGGTTGTACCTCTCTCTAGATAGCATAACACTTGCTTTTTTGTTTTTTGTTTTTTTTGTTTTTTGCAACTCAAAGGTAACTGTGTGACATACAGTTTCATACAAGAAAACAGAAGACACCCCCTACACACACCATTGTTTAGATTCTAGATGTGGAAGAAGTCAAGTGTATTTTGGCTACAGATCCCTGAGGGAATCATCTGGAACAGCTGCCCCCCTCCACAAGTTCCATTTCAAGTAGTTACCAAAGGCCTCCCTTACAGGCTATCATTTTGGAAGGTCTTTTGCTGACTCAATGAGCACGCCACTAGTCCTGCTGTTACATCACTAGATAACTAGGGGTCGGTAGCAATGACTAAGGACAGATGTGGGTAACTCACAAAATTGGGCGAGACTGGAAATCTTCCTGGTTCATCCTCTCAGACTGGCGGATTTTCAGGATTTCAGTGTAGCTCAGGTTCTGCAGTTTGCTCTTGAACTGGTCCAGGGAGCTAGGCTTGGTTGTCAGTGCTCTCATAACCTGCTCCTTCACCACCTGCATTACCTGTGAAAGAAAGGAAGGTCATTATACTCCGAGGGCTAAGCTTTCCAGCTCAGAAAAGACTCCTTACTCCCCCAGATGCACAGTGTGACCTCTGGACCCAATCTCGAGTGTGCTTTCCTAAAAGATAAACTTCCGTTATGTAAAGTTCTATTTTCTCTTACGCTGTGGAAACCACAAGGAAGAAAATGGACTATGTTGGAGGGACAGGCAGGGGAGAATGTCTATTTGCTCTATATATTATGTGACAGTACTGATATAACACTATAAACAGTACAAACACAAGAGCCAGAAAGGAACAAAGGCCAAACCACAGCTAGAAATCTGCATATTAATCGCTTCTTCCAGGAGAAAATTGTTGTGATACAATTAACTGTGAGGTTTGTTTGGCACCGATGCAAATGGATGTGTATAGATACCTACACCTCCCAGACCTCTTCTCCATGTTGTTAGGGCCCGAGTGTCCACACAGGTTATGCGATTGGAAGTGGGCATGTACTCTTTCTCTTTGAGTCAGCAACTAGACAGAGGGTTCATTATATTAAAACAGACATACAACATTGGAAATTTCAAGAAAAAAAAAAGATCATGGTAATTTATCCCTCTGGACAGGTCTAGTTCACAAGAGGCCATTAACCATTGCCTCTATTGATACAGATTCATCTTCAACAAAATACATAAAGAAAAAAAAAAGAAAAGGTCAGAGGATCCAAAGAGATCCAAAGGGCTTGTAATCTTACTGCTGCCCTTCATCCTCCGTTACAAATGAGAACAAATGCTACTCTATACCAAGTACATACTGAGTCCCTGATGCCCTGAGAGGCACTTTATTCGGGTGTGTGCTACATCTCTTCCTTTACCCTCTTAAATCTACAAGCAAATATTACCAGCACTTCAACTCTGCGAAGACACTTAAGCTGCAGAACATTGAGAAATGAGTTTAACATTAATCACATACCAATCACAGAAGTTTGGTATGTAGAAGAGCAGAAATTTGGTCTCAAGTTTGTAAACAGTCTACCACTTCATAGGCCACCCTTCCTTCCTTAGCACTGCTTAGGAATTTAAAAAAATATATTAAAAAATATAAATATGTGTGTGTACTTTATACTAAATATGGTACTAAGTACTTTGTTATGCACCATCTCATTTACTCCTCCCTCTAACAGAAAAGAACAAGATATGAGTACTGTACACACAAAGAAACAGGGAAAATTGACGATTTGTAAGACATACACATCTAGAAGCATCCCAAGGGAACAAGCATGGCAGCTGTACTACAGACTTGATGTTGAACAAACAGGACTCAGATGCAGACTCTGCCTCTGTGAACTATCGGTCTAATGAGAGATAGGGACAAGGCCCAAGATCATCAAGGAGGAATTGTGGAAAGGATGGATAGTGAGGCTGTGTTGGCAGGAGGAGACATTTGGTTCCAGACACTGTTGGTATCATCTTTAGAGGAAGAATGGGTGGCCAACGGATGTACGCTCATACAAATGACCCGGAACACCTCCACACATCAGCAGCTCTGAACCTGGGCTACAACTAAATCAGAACTTACTATCTAAGCATCACTTCGTGCTCCAAGGATAATGAGATAGGACACGTTCCAGATGACCTTTAACTGCATCTGCTTTTCTACTCAGGAAAAATTGTTAATTTGGGATGCTTGACAAGTTTTGAAATTCTAAGCACTTCATGCCATGAAGCATGATCAATGGTCAAGACTGAATTATGCTTTGCTACCAGGGGTTACCCTCTCTCCATTTCGGAGCCTTGGAGTGCAGCCAGGGAGGTAACAGTTTCCCTGTGTTATTTGCTCTTCTGGTGGATGGTTAGATGTGCAAGAAAGAAAAAGGTACAAGGATTAAAATAAAGAAGTGCTAAACAAAACTCAGAGTGTGGAGCTGGCTCCATTCCCTTTATTTTATAAACGAAACACTAGAAGTTCAGAGAGTGAGGTGATTTGCTCCCTGCATGTATATAAGGAGGTATCCCAAGAGGTGGCAATTTCTATATTATAGCTGCCTAGATCATGTGATCCAAACTGCCCAATCAGCACCCTTGTTCAGATTGTTCCAATTTAACCTGATACAGCTAAAGCCTCAATTTAGAGGATGATGGGAGATAGAGAGAATGCAATAGAATCAGGCAAATGATAGAAATGCGAGGGCGGGATCAATAGTGGTTATCTTTCTTCAACAAGACACCCTCTCTTTACATTTTGGTGTTTCGGTACATGAAAATTCTATTTCCTTAAGTAGATATAAATGGGATTCTTGCCATTTGCAATAAGACTCCCCAAAAATATCTAGAGAAGTCTAAAAGGAATACTATCCAGTGGGTCTGAGATGGCCCAGACAGAAGGAGAAAGAGGGAAGATGAAGAGAGTTGATGATACTACTTTAACAGGAAGATAGGCTGGAGAAATTAATGGCTCAGTGATTAAGAACAATGGCTGCTCTTCCGTAGGATTGGATTTGGTTCCCAGCACCCACATGGTGACACACAACCATCTGTGACCCCAGCTCTAAGGAACCTAAGGCTCTTTGGACTCTGTGGGCACCAGCCATACAAGTGGTACATGAACATACTTTTACACAAAACCCCCACATGCTTGAAGTAAAATTAAAATTCAAAAAAGAAAATGACTCTTACATTCAACTTCCAATATATGTCATTGTTGAATTCTTGCTCGGAAACAATAATGGTTTCTTACCAAATGCACGGACACGCTCCTAGTCATATCTGATGCTTAGAGTAACATTAATGCCCTGGGGTAAGACTACTGTCCCCACTGGGTGGAAGAATATCTAGCAGAAAAGCCCCTTAAATGCTCCTTTCAATTTGAAAAAAGAGAAAGCATAGAACTTTTCCAAAAAGAAGGCGGGTTGACTGGCACCTGAGCCAGGAGGGAGAATAGCAGCCGGTAGGAAGCTCAGAGCAGCAGCTGGCGGAGTCCAACACAAGCGTGCCCACTTTTGCTTTGTACCAGCCCTAGTGAGTTCTAATCTTCCTCTTTATGCCAAGAAAGGAAGAGGCCACGGGTAGCTTTTTGTTTGTTTTCTGTAAGATGACAAATAACAAACAAACAACACCTCTCTGGGCCTTTGTAAATTAGTTTCTAGCTTCTGTAGTTTTTAATAATTAATGGTGTGAATTCTCAACGTGTCACATATAAAACTTAAAGTAAGGCATTTTTAGTCACCATTGTTGACTGTGTCTCCTTTGGAAAACATGGCACGACTTGCGACTTATTTGAAAAACCTTCAGATGATACGGCAGAGGTATCAGCAAATGAATGGTGAAACATTTTACCTATGGTACCCACACTGCCACAGACACTAAAGGGAACGCACTCTTGGAATCTACACTTGCTGCTTGGCACTGGTCCAGCATTCAAGCGATGTACAGGGAGAAGAGTATGGGAAGCTTTCCTAGCACATGCTGGTCTCTGTAAGGTCTTACGGAATAAAAGTGGGGGATTCCCATAAGACATTTGTACTTCTCATTGAGAGAAGCTTTGGCTCATTGGAAGACTGTTTAAAACACTGAACCAGACAGGCCTTGGGTAAGTTAGTCTCACTACTGTTTAAATATGCTCCTGGGTCCTACTTTAAGATCTACCGAGCCTCCCTGTGTTCTAGCCTAGTATCCTCAGGTCTTGTCTTTCTGTCTACAACCTTCATACATCGTCAGTCACTCTTTTGCCCATCAAATTTTTTTTTTCCTTTTTTTTTATTGTTAAGAGCAATATTTACATTTACTCGCCTTGTTCCCGGCCCTCCTGCTCCCCCACTACCCCACCGTCCTCCTCCTGTTTCCTTAAGATGGTGCAGGATACCCTGTCCTAAGGGGAGCCCAAGGCCCTCCCCCCTCCATCTCAGTCTAAGAAGATGTGCATTCATATAGAATAGGTTCCCAAATAGTCAATACATGCAGAAGAGATAGGTCCCAGTGCCATCATCGTTGGCCTCTCAGTCAGTCCCCGCTGGCAGTCACATTCAGCACCCTCCCAGGGTAAGGCACCGAGGGACATTGGGAGCCTTGTGCTAAATGAGCTCTCAGTCTACACTGGCCTCCTGGAAGAGAAAGAGTGATGCCACAGCACAGCGAGGGCCCACACATTCATTCCATGAACACCAAGCCAACCTCAAGTGAGGTCAGCACAAGGACATGGCACTAGGACTCCAGCTCTGGACTGAGAAGAGGCCACACACAGACACGCTGTGGTAAAGGGAGGCCATTCTTGAGAGGAACAGCATGAGCGAAGCTTTAGAGGCAGAGTCAGCACAGCACTGCTGGGGGTGGAGAAGCGGGTGCAGTAGCCTCATTGGCATTTGCTAAGCAGTCATGAGAGAGGAAAAGTAGTGGCTTAGAGCCAGCAGTGTTCACTGCAGACTCTGGCTCCACACTACCAGCAGCAGGTGGGCTGGACAAAAGGCTTAGCCTCTCTGAATCTGTCTCCTTATCTCTTCAGCGGAGACATCACCTGTCCTAGTTATCATTGCTGTGATGAAACACCGTGACCAAAGCAACTTGCAGGGGAAACGCTTTTTCTGGCCTAGGCTTCCACATCACTGTTCATCACTGAATGAAGTCAGGACAGGAACTCAAACAGGGCAGGGACCTGGAGGCAGGAGCTGATGCAGAGGCCATGGAGGGGTGCTGCTTACTGGCTTGCTCTCCCTGACTTGCTCAACCTGCTTTCTTATAGAACTCAGGAGTACCAGCCCCACCGGGACTAGACTGGGTCCTCCCCCATCAACCACTAATGAAGAAAAGGCCCTGCAGGCATGCCTATAGCCCAGTCTTACAGAGGAATTTTCTCTATTGTGGTTCCCTCTTCCCCAGTGACTCTAGTTTGTGTTAAGTTGACATAAAGCTAGGTAGTACATCATCTGTGGTCAGATTTAGGAGATGCTGAACACTGAGGGCAGTATCTTATGAGGCTCCCTCGTTGTTAAAATGTGAAAGATAGCTTGCCTAGAAAATCTAGTCTCCCTTTCAGCTTCCAGGCATATGCATACCTCACGTGATGACTGTACACCTTCCCAGCACTTAGAGGGCAGCTTCTGATTCTGTTCAGGCTGCACTGCACAGAACTGGTTCTGACGGATTCCATGGGGTGTTTTCATTAAACAGTGCCCACTCTCATGTTCAGTGCTTCCAGGGTTTTAGGGTTATTTTTATACTCTTCTGCTATCCATCCTGCCTCTGGCGTGACCACTATATTCCTCTGGCGTGAGGCCTGGCTGTGCAGGCTTACAGGCTTACTGAGATAAAGAGGGCCGCTCTGAAGTCACAAGGGCCTGGTGTCAACCTCTGGCCTCTCACAAGTTCACTGTCTCTGCAATTACAGCAGATGTATCAGAAACATTTCCTCCACTGATAAATGCAAAAATATTCTTCTCCATCTCACAAAGGATATGATTTCCTTTGGCAGCATTAACCACTCTCTGTCTCTGTTTCTTCAGTGTGGTCCTCACGGTGCTCTGAAACCCCTGCCTTTACCGTATCTGTCTGAAGGAGCAACACGCTCTAATCTGCAACCAACAACCCATCTGTGTTGGACGTGTACACTGAGGCCCTTATCCCTCTTTCTCTTTTTCCATCACTTCATAGTCTGATAAATAATTGGCGTCTATGTAGGTGGCACATTCTGTCAAGGAGCTAAGGATCATGAGCTGAGAAAATGAAGTTTTCTGGAGACTAAATCTTCCCAATGGCTTTACTATTTTTCAGTTGGAGTTCTGAGATCTCATTCATCCACAAGCAGAGGTCTGTTCTCTAGGGACCTGACAGCTGTACTCACGACTGTCAAGTAACCTCGGTGGTGAATTCTGAACCGAGGATCACAAAACATGGAGGCTGCATGCTCATTAAAGCTGGACGTTTGCTCTGGGACCAAAACTGTCAAGTGTAGTGTGGCGAGATGCTGACTCTGCCTCCTGCTGACATTACATCATTTGTACCAAGCCCTCCTAGGACCACTGCCCCCATACCTGTCCTGGTTTGTCCAGTAGACTTTGAACTTCAACTCCGTCCTTCCCAGCCTCTCCTCTTAACTGCCACCTCCTTTCAAAGTGTAAAGCCAGGTCAATCCCCTGGCTAAAAACCACAGTGACTGAACACCACCTAATGTATTACTAGCTGTGATAGCTGTGTTGTCAAGTGCATGGAAGTCTAGAATCACTGGGGAGATGGCCTTTCAGGCCTGTCTTTGGGCGATTATCTTGATTATATTAATTAAGGTGGGATGACCTATCCATGAGGGTGGCACTAAATACCTAGGCTGAATATTCTGGACTGTGTAAGAGCAGAGAAAACGAGCTGAGAACTCACATGCAGACACTGTTGCTCTCCGTTTCTGAATATGAGTGTGATGTGCCCCGTGCCCTCACGTACCTGTGATTTTCAGGGTCTGATGGGCTGCAGCCTGGATCTGGGAGCCAAAATGAACCCTTCTGCCCTGAATCTCTTTGGTTACAGAACTGTACAGAAAGACACTAAGACACTTTCCACCGTCCCCTATAGCGCACCGTTTTCCCTAGCCCAGCTCTTGAACATGACATCAGCACGCCAAGCACCTCTTCAACTCCTTTGCTTTCCTGACTGCTCTCTTTCCTCCTGCCATGGAGAACTGCCTTTTAATACCTGCTCCTCTTTTAGGTTCTGCCTTCGAAGACAGCACGTCTGATAGGCCTGCCTTCCTCCCACAAACTGAGATCCACGCCTACATTTCCCCATCGCAGCACTGCTTGCAGCACACTGGAGAGCCCTTGTCTCCTTGGCTTACTACCCTCCAGAACCTGTGCAGCCTAGTCATGCAGTAGCAACTGGGGAAAATATCTATTTTTATTTATGTCTTAAAGGCGCATCATATGGCCAAAAGAACGTATCAGCCTCTAAAGTCAGGAGTTTCCAACCTTCCCTGAAAAACAGAGTTTAGGGTGGTGATTTTTGTCTGACTCAGCCCTTGACTTTGCTTCTAGAATGTATTCCAAATATGGGTTCTATTTCTCCAGTTCCTTCAAGGATGCCAGTGTCCAGCTGGGGTTGAGGAAGGTTGCCTTGAGAAAAGAGAGAGCAAAGAGATAGGCGAGAGGTCTGCCATGCCAGGGAAGGCTGGCAGGGCTGGTCCTGCCCTCAGCATGCCCATCTACTAGGACTTGTGGATGCCATCTGAGGACTTACCTATCAGTCCTCTAAAATGTGGATGGCATCAGTGTTCTTGCCAAGGATAGTCAGGTACCAAGAACAATCAGCTATAGCTAAGGAACTGGCTGCGCCTAGCCTCTTTGGGCAGGTTTCTCAGATGCCACCTTCAGTGGGTTCATATCCTATTTCCTGCGATGTCTCTCTCTATGGTAGCTACAGAGACCATGTTGAAGGCATCTGGCTATTTCAATCAGGAGTGCTTTAAATAAGGACAGCTAACACTTTCCTGAGTTCCTTGGGCAGCAGTCACGGTTAGCACCCCCAAATTCTTGATTAGAGCAGGGTAGCCAGTGTGTGCTTGTTAACCCTGAGCAGGGAAGCTTGTGACTGGCAGAGTCCAGGCAGGGCTCAGGGAGGGCAAGTGTGGGAGTATTAAAGGTGATTTTTCAGGTGTCCCCTGAGAACAAAACAGATGGTGTCTACACTGAGAAAGGGAGAAGCTATTCAGCTCTTCCCGACTCTGCTTTTGTGCTTCTTATAAGGCAGGACAGCTTCAAGCATCCTGCCCTTACAATCATCGTCCGGACAGAGATCTCAAAAGACCTTGGTGTTAGCCCCCAAAATAGCTCCTTATACAATGGCTGACCCTGCAGTGCCATGCAGCTGGAGATACAGTTCTGAGACCAAGGTGGGTAACATTAACAGCTGCTCCGCTCTTCCTGAGAAAGCCTTTTAATTTAAGGTTTAAGGCATTTTTATGGCCGGTAAAAATAGTAAACCTTTCAACCAGTGATTCATGCAAAAATCAATCAGCGCTAGGTTCACAGAAGAGCAGCAAACAGGGAAGCACAGGCTCCTCCCTGCCCTCAGCCTCTGCAGGAAGCCCATCCACATCCGTGGAGGACGCAGGGCAGGGGAGGTCGGACCCACAATCTTCTTGCTGCAGCTTGTCTTTGAGCCCAGTGAGAGGAGGAGGCAAGTAGCTGTGTGACAAAGCACTCTGCCCCACTGAAACAGGGAGCCAAATTAACATGGGCATCCAGACTAAATTTGCTGGTTAGCTAATTGAAGGCCCCAGTGGAGAACAGAAAGCTATTTTCACCAGCATCTGATAGAATCGGCTTCAGGCAAAGAGGGATCTGTACCAATCACATTAGAGGGTGCCTTTAGACCACAGCTTTAAATAAACCAACAGGTAAAGCAAATCAGTCAAAACCTATGAGTGTATGTGGAGGGGGCAGGGAGTTCTTGTATATTTTCCTCCACTGGGATTGGGATAAAAGGGTAGAATATTTTTAGTAAGCACACTACATTTAGGTCCTCTAATGCCTGCTCACAACTCTTATCCACACACGGCCAGCATGGGGCCAAAGCGGAGTCTTCACAAAGCTTTCTGAATTTACAAAGCACACTCCCAGCTGGAAAGTCTGCTGAAAGAGAGCTGATGGGGGCTGGGGGCTGTTCTCTCTCAACTATGGATGCCTGAGGATGAGGGAGGAGAAACAATGAGCTGGATTTGCTGAGAACCCTCAAGTTAGGAGAGGAAATTAACTGTAGTGGATTTTCCTTTTTGATTTTTATGTGCATGTGTGCATGGTGTGTGTGTGTGTGTGTGTGTGTGTGTGTGTGTGTGTGTGTGTAGACCAGAGGTCACTGTCAGGTGTCTTCCTCAGTCTCTCTTCATGTTATTTTTTGAAACCTGTTTCTCACTGAACCAAGCATTCAAGCCTAGCTTGGCCTGGCTGGCCAGTTATTTCTAGGGATCCGCTCGTGTCTGTCCCTACCCCCAGCCTTGGAGCTACCCACAAGGGTTGTTACATCCAGCTTCTTTTCTATGGGAGTGCGTTTTCTTCCTGCCTTGTCATCGTCTCCTCAGCTGCTCTTTGCACACAGTTGTGGGCTCACAATACAAGATGATTAGAAACAATGAAGAAGTCATTTTTTTCCTTGGTTGGGGAATACATTGTATGCATGATGCCCCTCACAACATTATAGCTGCTGGTAGAACATCTAATATCCACGGCTGCCTTCTTCACTTTCTTCTCAAGGCCTGTAAAGGAAGCTAATGGCCACTGTGCTCCTTGCTCCTTTGGTATGTCTCCACAGCTCAAGGTTGGGGCTTCACTCAATTCATCTTTAGGCTCCAGAACATCTTGTCAATTTTATAAACATTTGTGGAGTGGATGGAGGAGGAGTAGAACACAGTGGGCACAGCTAAAACAGCCTTCCATGATGCTGGGATTCATCACCATTAAGAAGTAAATGAAGTGTCTCTGGTCTCATTTTGAGGGTTAAACCCGAAACTGTGCTAATTTAAATCTCTCAGCCTGCTTTGAATTCACCATTAAATAGTGACAAATGAAATGGGACAACCTGCCCCACTGGAAGGGAGATTTAATAAACTTTAAAAGCAGTCTGCTTAGACATGAACACGGGGGAAATGGATTGGGAAAGAAAATGTCTGGCTTCACAAAGAGGCCAAGGCAAGGCTGTAGAGCAGAGGACACTGCATGGCTGCCCCAGCATCCTCCAGAAGGAGCTGGCATCCAACATGAAGATGCTTCTCTGTAGACAGATGGATGGTGAGAGCAGGGGCCCACTGGGCAGTAATCAGCTACACATATATTCACCCTCAGTGTCTGTGAGTGATTGTTTCCAGGTCCCTTTGTGGATACTCAGATCTGAAAATCTGCATCTCTTACATAAGATGGCAGAGTTTTTGCAAACACCTACCTATATCCTCCCCTGTACTGTAACTCGCTGGCAAATGAGTACCTAATACAACATCCGTGCTGTTCAGTAGCTGCCCTGACAAACTGTTTATGGGATGAAAACAAGGGCGCTGTATGTACTCTTCACAGAGACAACCCCAACCTCAAATATTTTTTATTCCTTTGGGGATGACACATAGTGGACATGGAAAGCTGGTTCTCCTCACTATCCATCTCTAAACCCCCCCCCTTTCAGAAAACATGAGGCTGGTTGCAAAATGCCCTAATCTTAGTTGAAACATTGAGAATACCATGATGTGCGATCCAATTTACAAATCCAGCTGATTCATCCTAAGGATAAATACATTTTGGTTTTCTAAGTTTATCTAATAAGTCTTGCTTCCTGGTATTGGTGTTAGGTGATCTGTCTGGTTGTGGTGGTGCTTGCTGGGAAGAAATGCAAGAGACCACACATGTGAGGCGAGCCTGGGCCACACATAACAACCGAGAGGAGGAGCTGGAGGAGAATAACGCAGATGCAATACTCATATGTGATACTTATGTATGAAGTTCTCAAAAACAAACCTTTTAAAAAGAAATTTTGGAAATACAATCAATCCTGCCTCTGCTCCGCTAATATTTCTTATGCACCAAACACACGCTCAGCACCTTGTGAGGTACTAGCCGGGTCAAGAACTGAACCTAGTGCCCACCTAGCAAGAGAAACCTGAGTGGAGAAGATGGTGCATTAACAAGGCGCAGGGACTTCAGAAAGTGCTATTGTGGATATGGATTCTTCATATAATTTAGGGGAAGGGAAATCAAAGTGAATTAAGCATAACATGGACTTCCTCACCAAGCAGAGTTCCATTCTTACCCCAGGTTCACCAACTGTACTTCTCAGAGGACCCTGAGATAATTTATTCACTGCTTGTCTCTCCAGTAGGACCTTGACAGCTTCACAGGCAGAGACGATATCTCATTAGCTCTTTTTATCACCACTGAATTTTAAAATCCCTCCTACCTAGAAAAGTTCCCCCTCGGTCCAGTAAATTGAAGGTCAACTGGATGATTTTTTCTAGAGTTACATGAAAAAAAAATTGATTTCTGGCCAGTCTTTGTGAAGGCCACGGACAAATCCCTGCGATAGTCTTAAGCAGGAGGGAAGAGGGTTTATAGCAGGAGCAATGATAGATTAACTCTGGTAAGCACACGGCCACACCAGCATCTTGCTGTATTTCTCCCAGAGGGTTGGAATGGAGACATCTCATAAATCCCTAGGCCTTTTCCTTGCTTTTGCAGGTTATTATAGTGTCCCAGGGCAGAAGAACATTCTGCAAAGTAAAATAATGGTGAGCCATTTATTATGTTTAAAGGAGAGCCTGCCGTCCATTACAACCACAGTGCTCAGACAATTAAAGTGGTGGAAGTGACTATGCAAAACCTGCTGTCACTTGGTGTCTAAAGTCAAGGACCACATGGAGAGCTGAAACGGCTCTGCGTTTTCTTGGCTTGGTATCTCTTCCTTTCTGTTCTTTGTCTATACCACTCACAGCTAGTAAGCACACTGTCCCTGTGACTTCCAAAAAGTCACTGGGTCTGCCATGGTTTCCCCTCAAATGCAGTTGCTCTCTTTATTGGTGCATCCAAATCATGGAACAGCCCTGATGGCAACTATGTGACATGTACACCGGCATTCTTTTTTACCATGCCAGTGGTAGACATGAGTCATTGATGTCTACACTTTTTCCTGTTGAACTAGGATGCTGTATGCTGTCTTCATCAACTGAATCTCATGCACAAAGTCAAAACCCTGAGCAATAACTTCAGATCAAATTTTCTTAAAGTTCCAATGTCTAATAACTAGAATGTCTTATTCATTAGTCAAAAATTATTAGAACATGAGCTTGTACACATTTTTATATGCTCATGAATATTGGTTGTTCAGTCTAATAACCAAATAGTTATAGCATATTACATTAGCACAATCTTGGTAACTAAAGCTAACATACATATCTCTGGAAATAGTACAATATTTGGGGTAAAGACACACTCATGGGTCACATAGCCAAGCACTCAGGAGGGGCTGAAGAATCCCACTGAATGAATGAAACCATGAGCAGACATTAGGTCAAGTTATAGACCTTCTGAAACCTAGAGCAACTATTTTTACATTTAAAAGTTCAACATTTTATTATGCTAGAAAAAATAGAGGATATTCAAATTCTAAGAAATGGTCTTAGAATTATAATTAGAGTGAAGTTAAGTTTTTTAACGTATGTGTATTTATATAACAAAGATGGCCTTGCTCCCTTTTCACTAAAAGATAGCTGGAATTTGAGGTCTCAGGAAATAAAAAGAAAGTAAAGAAAAAGAAGAAAAATCCAACATCCTCTACAAAAGAAAAATTAATAAATAAGTGAATAGCAGAAAAGAAAACCACCAAATAAAATGATTATATCCAAAAGGATATAACCCATAGAGTCTAGTTACACCTATGGTGCTTGAGAAAGACCATGTGTGTGACAGGGTCTTGGAAAGCTGGGTCTCCCAGTGGTACTACAGCCACCTTAGTGTAAGTACATTTGATGATGTTCACAAAATGACAGGATCACCTGACTGCTGTGTCAGCAGTCGTCGTTGCTGCTCATCAACACGTTACTCAAGAATCCATGTCGTGATAAATTCTGGTATGTTTTAAAGAAGGGTAGTATCAAAGAAAGATGTTTTATAGAAAGGCACACATCATGTAAAGTGACAACTAGAGCAAGCTTCAGGAATAAATGCATGTCAAGCTACACTATGGCAGCTCTAAATTATTTTCCTTCTTTGTATTTGTTCTTTGTTAATTTCATATGTGCTATAATGTATCTTGGTCACATCTGTGTCAACTACTCCCCCCTCCTCCCCAACACAAACCTAAGCCAAGTATGTATCTTTTTGGACTCTGTTATGTATCTCATTCTTAACTAGAAAATATACTTTTAAACTGAGAACAAATTCAATATCTACCCATCTCTTCTTTGTAATTTGATTTATGGATATGCAAAGCACTATGTGTTTTGTGGGGGGGGTTGCAAATGTGCAGATGTACATATGTGTTGAAAGTGCAGATGCCAGTGTTTGTGCAGGGTGAGAGGAGCACATGGGTGTCTTGCTCTGTCACTCTCCACTTTATTCCCTTGGGACAGGCTCTCTCAGTGAACCTGGAGTAAGGCTGACAGTCAGCAAGCCCCACGAATCCTCCTGTCTCTGCCCATTCCCAGCACTGGAATTACAAGTGTGCAAGCAACCACACCTAGATTTTTTGCAGTAGGTGACTGGGGTTGAACTCAAGTCCTCATGTGTACACACCAAGAGATCTTATCCACCAAGCCAACTCCCCAGATCACAAACAAGACAAAACAAAACCAACCAACCAAATAAACAAAAACCTTCTTCGTCATCGGTAACAGCACAGTGACTGCTAATATTTACAGGCACCAACTCGACATACCCGTACACATAATGTGTAAGTGCATATCTTCATTATAATCTTCCCAAGTAGATACACTCTGTTTTCTTAAGTTCCAGAAACAAAGCCTGGGTAGGTAGCAGGAAACTCATGTGAATCCTGTGAAGCCCATGTATTAAACGGGTACAGTATAAATTTTGAGCTTCAGTTGATATTGGATACTAGAGTTGGAAGAAAAATCTGTTTCACTTTAACTTCCAGTTAACAGATGCTTCTGTACTAAGTAGTTGACAAGATTAGAGAGCAATACTGTAGCACGAATAACAAAAACCCAGAGACAGACATTGGGGTTTAAACTGAAGACTAGAAAAGCAAAACATCCAAGCCATTAGCGACGTCTTACCTTTACCAAGGCTGGGTGACTGCAGACTGAACCTTGAGCTCTGTTTCCTCCTGTTGTATATTACCCTTCAGTGCTGGGATTAAAGGGTGTGACTCCCTAGGTCTGGGATTAAACATGTGAGCTACCACTACCAAATCTGTTACTGCACTGATGCTGTGTAGCCCAGGGTGGCCTTGATCTCACAGAGATCCATCCACCTCTGTCTTCCAAATCCTGGGATTAATGCCTGGCCTCTAGTGGCTTAGTTTTACCCTCTGATCTTCAGACAAGCTTTATTTATTAAAACATAAATATAATATCACTATGTAATACACATCAAACAAGCTGGGTGGTGGTGGCCTCTGAGTTTAAGGTCCTAGTGAGTTTCAGGGCAGCCAGACTACACTGAGAAACCCTGGTCCAAAACAACAACACACAAAACAAGAAAAGCAACCATCATAAATAAAACCCACCCAACAGGATATTTTACTTTTGCCATTATTGTAAAGGCAGATTCTTGGAATAAGCATGAGTATTTGACAAGAAAAAATTACAGTTCAAGGTTTTTTTGTTTGAGGGTGTATGGGCAAACATGATTCCTACTTTGCAAAATGGTGTCTGCTGTTCTAATGTGCAGACCTACCCCTCCCAAAGTGCATGCCTGAGTACCCACGGGAGTGAAAGGAATGCCAAGCACAGAGGCGATATGCTCTGGGACTACCATAGCACTGCAGAGCTGCTAGTTAGTAGCAGCCCATTTCTCTACTGATGTTGTGGGGAATGTTTCAAAGTGCTTGCTGATATTTGAAATCTCATTCTATTAAAGGGACTTTTTTTTTCATTTCTGTTTGTTGTATATACAATATCTTTATCCCCCCCCAAGGACCTAATCTAAAAGAATAACAATGCTTCCACAAAGCAGAGTGAGAAGCCTCCAGAATGTTCAGGAAACATATTCATATACTAATATTCAATATTAGCAATAAGTGAAAGTATGAGCTAGGAATCCAACAAGTGGAGAAATAAATGGGAGAGGGATGTAGAGTTGAAGAGCTAATGGGTGTCTCAACCTATTTAATTGCCTTTCTGCATGAACATTCTAGACATGGGGAAGGACACAAGTCACAGACAACTGCATCATATACATATATGTATGTGTATCTCTAATAAGTTGAGAATACTGGAATTTGGGGCAAATGTTAAGTTAACATTGGGAGTCAGGCTGCAGCAACTGAGAGACAGAATTCAGTTACTTACTCAAAATGACATTCTAGAAAGTGGAAAAGCCATAATGTTAACCTAAAGTTTACAACCCGCCTGATTCTTACTGTCTGCTGTGCAGGCACTGATGCAAAATGATCATGTGCTCTGTTGGTCAAAGGAGAAGCCCCGCCCAGCTGAAATGTCCAGAAGAACTCTGTGAGCTGAGCCGGCTCCTGAAGCTGGGTCAGACTTACTCTCAAAGGAAGAGAGGTGGCTAGGGCTTCTGCTGACAAAAGGCCGCTGCTTGATCAGTCTGACTTTAGAAGGACGTTCCGGGAAGTGTTGAGAGCCAGAGTCGGCTGAACTAGATTCGATTCCTGGCTCCCTCACTTACCATCTGCACATCCTTGGGAAAATATCTGACTCTCTCCAAGTTCACACTAAACTGGATAGTACGGTATGGACCTTGCAGTGTCTCCCCCTAGTCCAAAATTAAAAGAGAGAATCTTGTCAAGAAGCTCTGAAAGTCTTGGGCACAAAAGGTTGTTACTTATTTTTCATTTAGGAAAAAGCAGGCAATTGAAAGTATGGATCCTTGAACTAGCTACCAAAGATACAGTTTGATCTGAATCTTGTAGATGGTGGTGGAAAGGTAAAATATCCATGGAGAGGGATGAATGATAAAAGCCAAAGATCACCAGTGAAGGCCAGGCATGGTGCCCCGGGTACCATGTTTCAGTTTTCTGTTTGTTTGTTTTGCCCCTTTGCTCACAAAGCATATCCTTACACTATTTCTGTTCTTTCCCCACATGATCTTGGTGTCCATGTGGCTTTTGATCTGAGTACCATTGATATGTCAGCGAGAAACCCACCTGCAGACAAGAGAACATTTGTCTTCGGGAAGTAAATATTCTTAAAGCCCTTTGCCTGGCTTTGTCACTGGACTCTAATGCTAAATGGAGGAAGATGTTTCTGCCAGAGACAAACATCCACATGGTGGTACAGAGAAAAGATGTCTAGTCTATAAAGTAAAATAACTTTCAGAAGCTTTGTGCTTAATTTGGGCTCGTTCTCATTATGAAAAGAGCAACAGCATTTTCTCTACAATTTAAAAGTCATCATATCTCTATGGCCTACCTAAATGATAGAAAGAGACAAAAGCGAGAATATTAGAGTAAAGAAATGGATGTCAGAACAACCTTGCACATGGGAAGATGAAAGCAGAAGGGAAAGGGGAAGAGATGAGAGAGGCACTGTTGGCACAACCAGACCATATCAAGACAGGTGGAGGTGCGGGGTACAAGTATAAAGAAAGGTATGGCTACAAGCCTTCGTGTTGTGACAGACAATCCTTCCAAGTGTCTCAAGCAGAATTTTGATCTTTTCCAGTGCCCACTCTATGTGCTCTATGTGGCATGGCACCCTGTCTTGATACTGGGGAGTGCCAAGTCTGCCACAACTGTCAGTCAATTATGGGGCCAAGAGATACCACACAGGTCATTATACCAGCAAGATAAACTATTTGTGTAGATTAAGTGCATTTAAAGTAGTTTTTTAATGGGGCCTCACTATGTTGCCCAGGGTAGACCCAAATTCTCATCTTAAGTAATTCTTCTTCCTCCTGAGTAACTAGGATTACTGGCATACACCACTGTGCCTGGCAAAATATACTTTTGATCTGTGATGTTTTCAACTTACCATGGGTATCTCAGAAGATGGCCTCATCGTAAGTCAATGAACACCTGTACATCAACAATATGCTGAGTATCTACCACATAATTAGACCCCCAAACATGATCAACCAAGGGCCAGGCTTTTCCCTAGCTAGGTAATGGGAAGTATCTAAGAATGACCCCCTCTAGTGCAAAGCCTGCCTCCCCCTTGTTCCTCAGCCAACTTTCAGCGATTTGTCTTTGCTTAAGTGGGTTTCTAAGGTAGCTTTGCACACTGCTTGCTCATTGCACACCATTAATCAGTGCCAAACTTAGCAGGCTCCAGGCCCAGCTGAGAATACAGGCAGCTTGGCTCATCACCCCAACACCTCGTGAACAAACATGAGTGATGACTGTTGGGTAAACACCTCCCAGAGAGTTCGAGTTGGCTGAATGAGTATTGCTTTAGATGTGACACCGAGGAAGACTGTATGATAAATGTTGATATCCAAGCTGTTTTAGACATACAGTAATTTTCCAATGTGCTGAACTCGCTGGCATTTACTCAGCGTGTTAAGCTGTGAGAGGGATGAAATTTGGGTCATTTAGTAGGAAAACCAGCAACTCTGTGCTACTGAATACAGGTATTAGTGCTATAATAATCATCTTCCGGGAATGGAGCTGCCAGAGAGTTTGTTACAAGTGTTGTTAAAAAAGGGGCAAGAGAGACCCTGAACTGTAAGAGGGGGCTCTTGGCTCTCTGTCTTTAGAGGAAGTGCTCAGGTTTAGGAAGCATGGAACATCCTACTGCAGAGACATGAGGATCAGCCATACAATGGCCTGAATGTCACCAGGGGCTGTGTAGAGGAAACCAGGAGATAGTCATGAAGCCACATACAAACGGATTTATTTTGCAATTCCTAGAATATTCCCTATAGTCAGAGCTGTTCATAGATAAGCCTGGTGGATGCTGTAGGGCATATGTTTATCTGTGATGGACAGGAGAAGCGAGAGGGTGAAAGGAGGAGAGGGGGTGCCAGGAGTAACTAGATGCCCATCCTCTTTCTCACTTTATTTCTCCTCTCTCCCCTGAGGCATGTTCGGTGATGGGCAGTAGAAACAGCATAACTTTAAAAGCACGGAGATCTTTAGCAATTTCAAACTTCTGAACCTCCACAAAAACTGAGGTGCTCTCTACCTCAAAGACCAGCGAAGAGTTAAATTAGACGATATAAGTGAAAGAACCCTAGTGTTTCCTGCCATACAGTATGTGCTTAATAAACATTAGGAAATTTTTCCCTTTGTTTTTCTATTTATGACCTCTGTAACATCTACCATTCATAAAGCTCGTTTTACATATTTTAATTAAGCTGGGGAAGCATCCAAACTTCAAAGTTTATCTCTGAAACACTCAGCCACTGCTCAGAAGAGATACAGCCTTGGAAAAAGACTGAAGTGCTCTAGTAAGGGATGGCAGAGCAAGCACATCATGGAGCTGGAAGTTTGCTTCTCTGCTATTGAATCACTGGTCTCTTTCATTAGCCTGAACTCATTAAGGGACACCGAGTATACACAAGCACTCAGGAGACGGTAGATGACAGAATAATACTGCTATGTATGCATGGCGAGACCTTTGATTCAAAGGCAGCGGCTGCACTGGAGAAGAATGCCAATAGGCATGTGTTTGGAAGAATCGAATAGAATTTATTTGGGGAAGACTTAAACAGGGCCTGTGGGAAAGGTGTTGAAACTTACATGTGAAAATTGCAGAATGTTTATATTCTTAGGACAACAAGACTGGATGGAATTCTGATAGAGTGTGACCAACTTATGAGCAGAGAAGACAGTGGGAGGTGAAGAGGGTGCACACTGGTGGTGCTGCCTTTATGGCAGAATTCCTGGATCCCTGCATTGTTCAATGAACTGGCAAGAACATATATAAGCTACTAAAAACCCAGAGAGCCTAAACACGTGCTCTCCTCTCCCTCCCTGGGAGGAAAATCCCAGAGCACTTTGAATTGGGCAGAGAGTAGAGTGTGAGGATGAGGCTTTGAGTAGTGTGCCCATGAGGGAAAATAAATTTGTACGCTACAGTTTACAAGTAGCACCATCGTGTCAGCTCCTGTGCGGACTCGTGACAACAACTAATCACGGGACTGTAGCGAGTTACAGCTCCCGCCCCCATCAGGAGCAGCTGAGGAGGGTCCTTCACAGCCTCCCAACATAGATCTCGGCACCTCAAAGGTTGTTTGGAGCATGAAAACACCATGTCACGTTTTAAGCAAGGATCAATAATGAGGAGTGCTCCAAACAACTCACAACTGTGCCACGTTCTCTCAACAGGCGCATGCATGTTCTTCCTCCACCAGGAGCTTCCAGGGGTCTAGAGGAAGCAGGTGTGGAAGCTGCTATCAGAGGCTCTTCTGAAGGAAAGGATGGGGAAAACCAGTTCACACAGAGGAGTCTGTGCAGAGGAGAGCACAGAAATCCAGCCCCTCTGATACCCAAGGAACAGATCACATGCATAGGCTGGGTGTGCGTGGATCAATGCAATAACCTATATGCATTTGTTTTCAAAACCAATACTTGATTGTAAGTTGGGGACTTTTGCTTCTGATTTTTGTTTACTTAGAATACAAATGATAAAATCTACCTCTGAGTTATCAAGGTGAAATAGACAGGTTATATAAAAACTACATAAGCTGGCATGAGCTAAAGGAATGTGCATTTTTATCCTCCATTGTATTAGAATGATCAGAAACATTTGACTAAACTGCCTTGTGACATAAAATACAAGATCCTCTCCGTTCAAGCAGTGAAAAACAGGCAGCTTTTATTTAATAGAGTAGTTTCTTAGCACCAGTCCTAATAAAGTTCCTGTTCTGGTAGCTATTGTGTTTGCCTTGGGATGCTGATCGTCATCCATCCATACAGGAAAGCTGCTCGGCCCTGTACTTCAGTATCTCACTCAGTGAAGACACAGAAGGACTTCAGACCTTGCTACATTCTGGTTGAAGAGCAAAGCAAAGATAACTCCAACTAGAAGTGCAAATAGAATTCATGAATGAAGCGAGGAGGCCAAACAGCAGTAGCAACAGCAGCGCCACAGCAGAGCAGAGCAGAGGGCCACGGGGTCATCTCCCAGTCTTCCTATCTGAGACAAGCTAAAAATAGCACTGCCCTGTGCTGCCAACCCAAGAGATCAAAGCAGGAAAGATGCCGCCAGCTGAGTCATGGCAAGTGACCTCAGTGATAAGGAGGATGGATGGAGCTGTGGGTGACAGATGATGAGGCCGGAGGTGAGGACTGCATGGTTGGAAGGGATGGAAGAATCGAGCAGATGCCTAGTGAGAGCTTGAAGGGCTTACAAAGGGCTTCCTTCCTAAATGCAAGTACTTCAAAACAGTTCTCAGGAGGCGAGCTCACACGAGGCTTGTGCAGAGTCAGGGGCCAGCAGCTGAAACAGCACCAGGGTTGAAGCTGGAGATATTGGGGGTGGGGCACAGTGATGTTTTCCCGCTCCATCTTTGAGGCTTCATTCCCTCACTGTGACAACCCCTTCCTGGGAAGCCCTAAGAAAGCAACAAAATGAAGCACCTGACATGGTGGCTGCACCAGAACAGCTGTTTGATAAATGGGTGGAGTTTTTCCTCCCAAGACCCATTTTACCCAAATCTTTCTATGATATTTTTCCTTTCCAGTCACTTCCAGCCATAATGTCATTGCACAAGCAGAGGGATTAGAGGTCCATCTTCCACCATGCCCCTGAGGGCTAGCCTTCAGCCTTTTGCTGGGATGGAGTCTGTACTATTCAGCTTTAATTATAAGCCGATTTTTGCCACAGCTGTTAAAATAATCCTGTCTTATGAGACCTTATAAATTTAAGTGATGTAACTGTTTTTTCTATAGTAAAATACTATCTAAGTGTGTGTGTGTGTGTGTGTGTGTGTGTGTGTGTGTGTGTGTGTGCGCGCGCGCACTTTCTATTAGGTAGCTTAGTTCTCTGATATACTTCTCAACCTCCCCCTGTCCCCGAAAGTAGTAAGACTTTCTCTCAAATAGATTTATACAATAGTTAATAATTAATACATCTAATGCCCAAAGCCAATAAAGTAGCATTTTGTGGATGAGTTTCAGGAAAGGGGCTTATGTCCAGCTTCCTTTCTGGTCCCCCAGCCTTCCCACATCTCTTGTATCTTTGAGGAGCACAGAGAGCTCCTTGGAGAAACATGGCATGATGCCCCTGCCTAGGAGACATGGCAAGCACATACTGCCTCCACTTTTCTGGACAAAGCAGAAATACAACAGAGTATGGGCGTTTGTGCTACTTGCACAAAATGGCTCCTTTTGGTCACAAATAGTAATTAGTTTAATGAAAGCCAAAGCTACAATTTCAACTAGCTTGGCTGTAATGCAATTTAAGATACTTTGCGAGAATTTAGGGGCAGAATGGAAAACTCAGTGGGACTGAATGAGAGGCTACAGGGAAAGTTTTGAGAGTAAAACTCAGGAAATATCTTCAATGCATATGATACATGACTGCTTTAAAAATGTTGTATCATGGTCTAAGTTGTAAATAGTTAATTATTGAGTTTCAAGTCATGCTACTGAGTGGCATGAAATAATAATTTCCTCATTTGCAATGAGGAACCCAAATCCTTATTTGGAATAGAGAATATTTCCTAAAAGTGATCCCATAGTCACTCACCATGAAATATAAGAACGCCAGATCTGCCTGCTTGACATAGAAAGAATACTTGACAGAAAGAAGACATCATTGATAAATTATCAAATTACAAATTAGGAGCTAATTATTGCAGCATTTGAAACTAACAAGGGATTTATACTGAGACCATTAAGAATTAAAAGTAGATAAAGGACACAAAGAACTAACTTACAAAGGCAATGTTAGATAAGAAAAATGTGAAAGGATTCTCCAACTAGCAAGCCAAGGAATGGAAACCAAAGTAATAAAATACCACTCTCAGCTAACAGAATGATCAATGGTATTTCATATCAAGTACTGGTAGGGAGGTAAGGAGATGGGGCCTCTTACCTAAGACTTCCATTCTGGAAGCCAATCTGAAAATAAATAGGCTTATATCACGTGTCTTGAGGATCTAACTCCTGGGCACATTGAAAAAATTTCACAGAGATCCCCAAAGGTCACAAGACAAGGATATCAGCTGTGGAATTCTTTGTGGCAGAAGAGAGCATGAAGGTTTATAATCCAGGGAAAATATAAACTACAATGCGATGTGTGTAGACAATGGGATACTAGGGTAGTACTGAAAGTCTACCCAGCAACACAGCCATTCCCCAAAACATAAGAAGTACTCCTGGCTGTTGAGTAAGGGAAACAACAACAAAATAAAAGGAAGTCTGTGTGGACTTGTGCAAGCTCTACGCTGAGATGTACTCGCTCCTTATCTGAGAGCCAGATGGTTCTTTAGACATTATGATTTTCTGTGAAGATTAAATGTCATGTAAGTCATCCCCTGGCAATATCAGGCCTATTCAACATGTATTGCTTCCCTATAGTTCTTAGGAAGTAAAAAAGGATGAAGTGTCCTTTTCTCTGTATTATAGATGAAAATATTAGCTCAAGAAAATGAGGAGCTTAGACCACATTCAGGTGTGTTCATGGAGGACTTTTTTTAAACCAGGGTGTTCATTTGCAGCATTCAGTGGTTTTAAAAAAGGATACAGATAGCCAGGCTCAGTCCTTCTACTCCCCTCAGCTCAGGAAAAATCAGACTGTCTATGAGGGAGTGGGGGTGTGTGTGGGGGACAGGAATATGAGGGCCATGACTAAGTCCGGGGGGTTGTCCATTCAGATACCAGCCACTCGTGCTCTCTCAATTGATGTTGTCAAAGCCTTCAAGCTTTTGCTAAATTTGAGTGTCTCAAAAAGAAATGTATTTCAAAGCACATGATGAGTGTATACATGATGATCCCTCCGTCTGCTTTCCTCCAAATACTTGGATTTTAAAAAATAATGTTGTAGATAGAGCTATAAATGGCTACCTCCCACCAAACAAAGTAGACATGCTTTAAAGGGGTGAGGGGAACTGTTTCTACTTTGGCTTGCCTTTTCTTTAAGAGAGCTAATCTACAGCGGTGAGCAAGCACATCTCTGTTCTTCCAGGCAGCCAACACCCAGGCTAACAGAAAGGGCTTTATTCTGAGTTTGCACTGATCCTTCACAATAATGATAACTTGCACAAACTCAGCAATTTTCCTGGAAATTTCTAACAAGCAAATGTGCACCTTCAGCTGGAAGACAGAGAAGCCTAAGGGCGGGATGCTTCCTGTTGGATGTCACTCTGCTTCATGGTATCTGCCATATAGGGAATATCAGCTAGGCTATTCCCTCCAGCCACAGGCCCTGCAGCATTCAGGACATGCCAGTCCTTGTCACTGTTGTGCTGCGTGGATACTGAGAGACAGCTGGATAAGTTCCTCAGCCAATGTCTCTGGACAGTGATTCAAGCTTGGATTGCCTCTAGAGGAGGCAGCATAGGAAAATGTACACTTTGGGACCATGCAAGACATGTATCTTGGCTCTGCCCCCTGCTAGCTAAGTTTCAGCTTCTTCTTCTGTAAAATGGGCTGATGAAATCACTATTGGTGGGTTGCTGTGAGAATCATACACTGTCCATATCGTGCCAAGCAAAGAGAGGACCTGGAAATTGGACACAAAACTGTGGCTGGTTCAAGTGTGTTACTACAAAGCCAGTGTTGGCATTCCATAGGAAACTCTGACACTAAGTGTTCACGGAGCTGTGGTTCACATCTCTACTTGGTGATGGATACTGTGTCTAGAAGGAAGGTTTTTGCAACCAGAGCTCTCATCAGAACCTGAGACCCACCATCAGCTTATCTTATCATATCCAGCCTCTTTGTCCATGAAGTCAGAGCCAATGCCAATAAATCCCCAGCTGATGTACAAAATCTCTTAAATTCTATTAGGGAGTCAAAAATTTGTCCATTGACATCAACAGTCCCAGAATGTATGCTTTGAATCTTCCCCTGGACTTTCTATTTCAGACTTCCAAGAACTTTCTATTCCAAGGACCAGACCTAGACATCAGTCTTCTAGATATGCCAGTGGCACCTAGCTCCTGCTCTTCTGCCCTGGCTAATGTGCTCCTTGGCTATACCACTCAACAGCCAACCCATAGGAATTGGGACCTAATACAGTTCTTTGTTAAGTAAATACATCAATAAAAATGAGTGACTGTATAAATGAAGTGAGTTATTTTTCATCTCTGAATGAGATCTGGGTTGACTGGATGTGGGATTATTGCCCAATGCAGCAGCCATCAACTGGCACTCCCCCTGGAGAGACAGGCTGAATACATGGAGTTCCAAAGGATTCAGTGTTTCCCATTCAGCTGATTTGTGGACAATCAGAACTTCTACAATGTCCCAAATAATAAGGTCTTTAAAATTTAGCCAGAACATTGTCTCTGGTTATGTTATAAAATAGCATACCTGACCGAATACACTAGTTTATGTATGTATATAATAAAATTCATGTATATATGCAGATTTTAATGAATGTCAATTGATCATTATAGTTTTGTCTATTTAAAACCTTGGCATAAAGCATTCATACTAAATCACTTTTCAAAATGGTAACAACAGAATTATCCATGTTTTTCACAAATGCCCACTTAATGTTCTCCTGTCTGACTGACTACCTTTCTCTTGTGAGATGCCCTTTTGCTTGACTATCCCTTTAGCCTCTCTCTGTTTTATACACCTCCTAGGCTTCTACAAGCACATTCAGCCCATCAGTGTGGGGCTCTCTATGGTCTGAATGTTACTATCTTCCCCAAATAATATGCTGAAATCTAACCCCAATGCAATAGTGTGAAGAGGTGCGGTCTTTAGAAGACATCTAGTGCTATCATAGAAGAGACTCAAGGGAACTTACAACTGCTTCTGCAATGTGGAGGGGAACAAAGAAGGTGACATTCGAATAATAGAGAGTGAGCCTTGCCAGACTCTGAACTTGCTGGCTCCCTGAGAAGTAGGGAACCTGTAGTCAAGAATAGGCCAATAATAGGCTCACTGTATTGAACTTTTTTTTCTTTTTTTGTTAGAACTTGACTCTGCAAATAAGTCACCTCTTGGTCTCAGCCATAAAACAGAGATAATAACAGTACCCTGTTTTAAAAGAATGTGAAAATGGTATGATCCAGTGTGCAGGCACTGGTGCCTTGGCAGTAGAAACAGCAGCAAACACAATGACAACGATTTTATTTTTGTTCCTTCTGTCTTTCTGCGTCTGTGAAACCTGCAAGAGTCTTTCTTGCAGCTGATTCAAAAGTCAAGTGGTGGTGTTGATGTTCTGTGAGCACTCAGTCACCAAATACAAAACCCACCAGTGTACAAACAGGAGATCTATATGCCCAAAATATTCTTCAGGGAACTGGCTGAGGGCAGGACTCACCACCTAAGCCCCACTATTATGCAGCCAAAACTTTTGAGATTGTCACCAGAGACGTCTCTGGAGAAAGGACTGCAACTGAGGCATCTGCTAGGCTTCTGCTGTGCTGATGGGTAAAGCCACATCACGTAGAGTAGCCGCCCGCTCTCCACTGGCCTGAGCACCAGTGTTCAGAACACTTCCCTTCTTGGGGAACTTTTCCCAGACAACTGAAATTCCAACTATTCGCTATCTTCTAAGTTAGGTTAATCCTCTTATGAGGAAATTTTTATGAAAACAAAAGTACAATAAAGGCCAGATGGTGGTGGCGCATGCCCTTAATCCCAGAACTTGGGAGGCAGAGGCAGGTGAATCTCTGAGTTAGAGGCCAGCCTCGTCTACAGAGTGAGTTTCAGAGTGATAGCTACACAGAGAAACCCTGTCTCAAGAAAACCAAAAGTAAAATAAACCAGTTAAAAAGTTCAAATAATAATTAACAGAAGTCTGTCTCATTTGAAGCGATTCATCAGAGAGACTTCGTGAAGGATGCTGTTTTCCAAAGCAAACCTAAAGATTCAATAGCTATCTTACTACGAATGCATTTTCTAGCAACCTGAAAATTCATGAAGCTCATGAAATTCTGTTATTTTATGTTATATCTTTAAATATTTTGGTATATTTTATCATTTTTAAATTCATATATTACTTATTTTAAAAAATTCAATAGACAATTAAATTTCTTTTATCAGCCTCCTCCAACAGACATTTAAAGAGACGTTTTGCTTATTTTATGGCTTTGAGGAAAATTTCAGCCCACATATTATTTTTCTCATTTTGGTCAATTTGTCATTATAATCAGTTTTATTCTTGGATAGGAAACTCTTTTTGCCTATGAAAATTAAAAAATCATTCTCAAAATGACTTTACGGAAAGGAAAAAAAACTAAGATAAAGAAAAGAATGAATATCTCCGTTTTATAAGTCAATTTGTCTTAACCATGAATCTGCTGTAGTTGGGGTGGAGTGTCTCTACAGGAAAGGGGTTAGCTTTCACGCAGGCATGAATGTTTCTGCTGGATGCTATACTTGGCTGCCAGCATCAACCAAGGTCTAAGAATTTCCTTCCCATCCATCTTCCACAATTGCTTTTAAACAAAAGGCAGGTTTGACTCAAAACGTTAATCTAATGACATATTTCCTATGGAAAGTTCTTGCATCACTTTTCATTATACCTCATGCCATTATTAAAGATGATAATGACAAAAAATGATCACTATCAACACAGTAAGGCAGGATGAATAGCAAGGAGGAATTCAAGGTGTATGTACCAGGGTACCGTTGTCAATTTGGCAAGATCTATAATTACATGAAAGAAGACGATCTGGGCATGCTTATGAAGGATTGCATACATTAGGTCAACTGAGTGGGGGAAAGTACTTCTCAAATGTAGTCAGCATCATCCCATTAATTCAATGAGATTCAAATTCCTAGGATAGAAGATGCCTTTATAGAACTAATGAGTTTGTTAATTTAGCAATGAGTGAAATTCTTTTGGAAAATGGGCCCATGTCCTGTGGGAATATCATGTTTGCCAACGTTCCATTTTCATGAAAGAGAGTAAAGGATAAGAGGAGCTATAGCTCAAGCTGAGAGAAAACAGTTCCAAGATGCCAAGGTCACTGGGGAAACTAGCAAAGCAGGCAATCATGACAAACAACCCCTGGAGGCTGGGACCAGTAGCAGAGAGCCTCACAGGGACTTGGGACTGGACAGAGGTCTATGAAAATTAGGGAAAGTCTTTTCTAAAGAGTAAATCTGAGTTCCTTCTGTGACTCTGGGATCATGCCCCAGTCCACTTCTCTATGCAGAGAACAGCTACTCTGCTCGTAGAAGAGCAGCAACAAGCAATACCAGAATGTCATGAGACGCAGCAGTATAGCATGAGCACTGGGCCCAGAGGCAGCACCCAAAAAGATGTGTAAATCAGGCTCAGAGTAAGTAGGAATTTGCCAGGCAGGAGGGAAGAGTGAGACTCTCCAGATAAAGGTGAGAAAGAGCCTGGTGTGTCTGGAAACCGAAGTGGTTGCCCACCACATCTATCTGGTTGTGAGCAAGCAGGTCCTCAAGGGAAGCAGACGACAAGCCTATGAATCAGGCCGGGGCCTCGCAACCCAGGCAAGGAGGAACATTCAGTGGCTCTAGCAAGGAGTTGTGCTGCCATCCCTGGAGCTGTGCGTTAGGATATTGCTCTGTTAAATATTTCTGGCTCCAGGCGGATTCTACTTCCAAATTCTAAATTTAGATTCCAGTCCTGGCCTTGACTTCATGGCTTATTTTGCCTTTCCTGAGAAAATAGTCTCTCTTCTTTGTAGAAATATTGACGGAAAGTGGGGGTAGACTCGCATAGCCATAGTCTGGGAGCTGCCCACTAGGTACACTCTGTGACAAGGGTACTCCCACCAGCAAGCCGTGTCCCTCTGCTCTCCTAGGAGTCCAAATGTTGGGAAGGGAAGTATCCGAAACAGCAGAACTGTGGTCAGGTGTGGATCTATACCCATGCCCACTCAAACGGCCTAGTGGGCCACACAAACAAAAACAAAACTAAAGGACACAAAACTGGCAGGGACCTGTTGAAAGGGGAGTGGGAGAGAGGAGAAGAAAAGGTATGTGTGTCCATGTGTACATGGGGGTGGGGGTCACTGTGACCAGAATGCATTACATCCACATATGAAATTGTCAAAGAATAAATTAACAACAGTAACAAACCACGTACTAGAACCACAGCGGCCTGAAGATGAACATAGCCTCTGGGCCCCATCTTTGAATACACACATAAACAAAGCCAACAGAACACACTGAGCGGAAATGTGTTTCTACAGCTGAAGCAGCACATTTGGCCAACTTTCATTTAACGGGAATACAGTTAGTAAATACAATGCAAACATTTCCTGACAGATCGGCGCACACAACGCTAGCATGGGGGTGGAAGGTAAGGAGAATTCTTTCCCTGTGCTGGAGGACAGGAGAAGACAGGGAACAGTACCCTCGAGGGAGGTGGCACAGGGGACTGGAAAGAAAGAGGACAAGGGAGACACTAGAGCATGAAGGCACAGCTGACACCAGAAGGAAAGCAAGGCAGGAACTGCAGGGAAGGTCCACCGTGTTGTACTGAGGGTATGACATCAGTGACCAAATGACTTTGAATTTAGGACAGGGGTTTCACCTAGGGACAATTCTGCCCCCAGGAGACACGTGGCAGTATGTGGTCCTCCTAGCTGAAAGTGGGGTATTCCTAGAATCTAGCTGGCAGAGATAAGAAATGCTGTTTCAAATTACAGGATGCACAAGCAGCCCCCCACCCCAGAGTGTCAACAGACCATGTCAAGGGTGATGAGACTGAGAACCTTGACATCTTAGGAAGTCCCTGTCTGTGCCCATCCCTGGCTGCACCAGTCTACCTCCCCTGGCTGCCTCTGAAGACAACTGTCAGTAGATTATAAAAACACAGTCATGTCTAAAAATAAAACCATTTTTATACTTCAAGGAACAAACAGAGCGATCATTTCTTCGTGACTCTCGGAGTGCTTGAAGGTTTCCAGAGTCTGGGAAACCAAAGCCCTGCAATCTATACATAGCTCAGCCTCAGATCCACCACCCCTCCGCCTGTCCCCGCCCCCGAGGCTAGCTGCTGCACAAAAGATAAAACTTTAATTTATGAAAGGAGGCTATTCTCAGCATGAAATGGCAGAAACTTCTAGCAAAGGCTCTCTTCCTCATAAGCAGTGGCTCTCAGCTCATCTTTCCATCCCTCACATTTGGTTCCAAGGTTACCCCCACCTCATTTCAAGCCTTCGGGGACTCAGTGCAGGACTTGAAAGCTCAGCGTTTGATCCTTTCTTTCTTTTCCTTTTTTTTTGACCCTTCCAGGTGATTGCTAAAGATAGGCTAGAAAATGAATTTTCTAACAAGCATTTTTTTTAAAGGAAAAGGTTCAAATGGTGTTAAGAACCCAGAACTAGCCTGGTGATTATCTCAGACAAATCATCTACTGGTAATTTTCTTCTAACAAATGCCTATGAAGGCTGTTAGGATACAACCAACTGTATTTAATGACAGTCTCTGGAAAATTAAACACTGAGCAATGGTGATGGAGGTGTCTCCCCTCCAGACCCTTCCTAGGGCTCTTCATCTGAGTGCAGCCCCAGCAGTGACCAGGAAGTCCCAGCACAGACGAATGCCAGGGGAACCCATCCCCACTGTAGGCTTGACACATTCCTTTCAACTTCTTCATGGGTCTCCTTCATCTTCATTCTTTCCTTTCCAGAACCCGACTGTGGGGTAATATTTTTACCTTCCTGTCCTCCTTTTCCTGAGTATGTTACATAAGAGAGATCCCAGCTGCCCAAGGAAAAGAGGTGGAGTGAGGGAGGGAGGGAGGTAAGAACTCCAGGTTCTGGATTCAGAGTCCATTCCCTTCTCCATTCAAGCCCCCGTGCTCAGGACAAATGGCATGAAGAATGGGACTGAATCTGCCTGACTCACACAAGGTCACAAAAGGTGACAAGGTCACAAAAGGGCACAGGCCTTTCTGGACTCCCATTTCTCTACAGAGCACACCTGTGTGTGTGCAGTGAGCGGCAGGGTTAGCATTAGGGTTGAGCAGCCTTCTACACAGATGCTGCACACCAAGGGAAGGCAACCACTCACACTGTGGTCAGAGTCCCAGGTTTACCATTCTTACCTGCAGAACTTGCTTAGACTGTACCTGAGCTGTTGGTTGCTGAGTCTTTCCCCTTCTCCTTCACAGAGTTGGATGGCAGTTATGTGTTGCTTTCTAGATACTCCAGGACACCTTCAGGCCAGCTCGCCATGGCCTGACACCAGGGCTACCAGCCCACCTACTCACTGCCAACAACGAAGGACTGCCCTTGTGGCTCTCAAGAATAAGGATAATTTTCCTATTTTCTCTTACATTTTTTTATTTCTGTATTTATAATGAAATTAGTGCAGTAATTCACAATGCAATGGAGTCTCATCATTTAGTGTGTGCTTCTTATTTTTACAATAAATTATGCCTTCATTCTACATGTGCTAAAAGAAAAATAAAATCCCATAACTTACTTTAAAATGAACATCAATCACCCATGAACAGTCTAGATTGTGCAGGAACTGTAGACAGATACCTAACATCATTTAAAAGGATGAGCATCCCTAGAGTTTAACACAAGCCAGAAGGATGCTGCTGCTGACAACACACAGTGTTCTAACAGTGCTTCTCAGGTTTCTAGAGCTCAGTTCGCTCAACCATCTTAAAACACTAGTCACTGTCATTACTTCTCCACCACAGATGCGGGGAAACTGAGGGCAAAGTGGCAGGTGAGCGTCAGAGTAGGAACTGGAGCTCTTTAATGGTGGTGCGGAGCTCACTCAAGAGGAGCTCAGGAGGCTCAGTGAGCAAGAGAGAATGTCAAGGGAACACTGGAGAGTCACAAACTCCCAAGTTCAGCATTCTTGATTCACATGTATATGTCAGATGTGTTGGGCCACAGAATACTTGGATATGCCACACCTATTAACTGGGAGCCGGCTACCTATAACAACTTCACTGCTACCCCAGAACAGCACCAGCCAACGACTTTCTGAATTTCCTCCCAACTCCTTGCCTGCGGACAGGGCAGGGATCTGAAAGCAAGGCTTGTCCTTCCTCCACTCAATCAATAAGACTTTAAGTCAACAGGAACCATCAGGTGTGGAAGGCAATTACAGTAACATCAGCAAGTCGAGGATGGCATTGGATGGCTGAAAAGCTAGCATCTGATAAGGATGGTATAATATGCCATCTTCTCTTACCAGCCATCCAGGAAGCACTGACAAGAGAAGCCAGAGGCAACAACATTCTGCCACCAACAGTGAAAGTTGACATCTGTACCCAGTCCTGTTGATCTGCTGCTGCTGGGGGGGGGTGACTAACAGTCACCCCCAAGCAGCCAGGCAGGCAGCCTTCTGTCCAGCCTTCACAGTCCAGACTGGAAATATTAACTATAGTTTGAAATGAAGCTAGGGATTCCACCTATGGAGTCTGCTTGGAAATGCCCCTGGGGAAATCAGACAGGCCGCAGGGAAAGGAGGAACCTTTCTCTTCCAGATGGAGTGTGAAAAGGAACTTCTCTGAATGCTTCAAAGCATGCACACACTTATGCACACACAGGGATGTTCGAGCTGAATCAGAACAGGGGCAACTGAGAGCAGCATAAGCATGTCAGCCGTGGGCAGCCGGCATCTACAAACACTTGCTGCAGCCAGCCACTGAGTTAAAGGCTCTATGTACCCAGCGGGGTATCTGAAGAAAACACAAAGGTTAAGAGTTTTACTCAAGGAGGGCTAGCAGCAGACAGGGAGCCCAGAGGAGGAGACAGGAGGTAGTAAAGCTCTTCCACTGTCTCTCTGGGAAACTGCAGACTGGGGTGAGGACTCCTGCAAGCTCAGTTCATTCCCAGTATCTTGTGGCTGGTCACACCACTAGTCCTGTGCCCCTCATCCATGCAGGGTTAGGGCCTAGCTTCACATCCCTTCCTGTGTGAATGAAAGAGATGGTGTGGTGTTGCCACTTCCTCTTAGGTAACCGGGGCTATTCCTGGAGCCACTCCTTCTGCTTTCCTGGGTCTGAGCAGATGAATGCATGTCAAGACACTGAGCATAAACTCTATGGTAGAATTAAAATGATCCTATAACTGACTAATGAACAAAATGTACCAGGACTCTCAACATCATATGGAAAATCCTCTAAGCACCATTAAGGTCCTACTTCTTCATTTTCAGCATGACCCATTCCAGGATGTTCATCTCCCAAAACACTTGCTGAATAAATGAACAATTACTGTTCAAGCAACAGGTGACATTTTTTTTAAGTCTTGAGAGTTGTTATACAAGAATAATATAAACATTGCTGGCAAAATGTACAGGAACATGTGATGCTCAGATCAGTTGTGATGGTTTTCACAGGCACTAAGCAATGAAGCTCCTGGGTTAGTTCTCTGGATTTGGGTCAGAGCTTTTCTGGCCAATGATTTGTGCCCAAAGTGTAAATAAGGAGGCTCATCGGCCTTGTCCACCCTTTGGGAGTGATTGAGAAAATGAACAGTTTGCTGCTCTAAGAGATACAAGTGGCCTAATGAAATAATACATCCCCACAAGGGCCCGAATCATGTTATTATATTGCTCATTTAGGTAGCATCCCTGCTGTGAGGAGATCTGAGCATCCCACAGCACAGAGATGTGGGAAGCAGCCACGGCTGAGCAGTCCTAAGTTCTCTTTACATATAGTACAACTGAACTAACTTACTGTTCAGAATTGTCCGGCCCCAGGGCCACCGACCATTGACTGGGGAATAGCAATGCCCAATGGGTATGTCTAGAAACTCTAAGGTAGCTCTTTGAGGCTCAAGGCAGTTATGTTAATAAAATCAGCAACAGACCAATGTTAGGATAATTCAAAAGCTATATTTTGCTTAAAATTACAGATTTGGTGAATTTTATCCCACATGCATATATTGTAATATTTTAGGAGCTGTCATTTTAAGATGAAGAGAGTACAGTGTCTGGCTTCATGTAATTTCTCCCCATGTGAAAGCTGAGATTTCCCAACCTTTGAAGGTTTATTTCTCTTAGGCTGTCATTAAAATTATCTATGCCCATAATTCGCTGAGCTGCATTTAGCAGGAAGTCTCCTAGTCACATGCTGTGCTGTGCTTGCTCCTCTGCTCCGGGGCATTGCTCCTCACAGCCCATAGAGAAGGCACTGAAATATCCCAGAAGACAGGAGAAAGCCCTCCACAGAGCAGGCTCAGGCAAAGCATTTTTAATCCGCTGTATTTAGAAACACCTCACTGGTTTTTTAAAAAATAAACTTAACTCGATTCTTCCCCTTCAATGAGCAAGTTTATCAAATCAACTTGGTCAGGTATGCAATTACCATGGTTTCCAGGGAGGGAAACAGAAAAAGAAAAAAATAAAAAAGTCAGAGCCCTTTTTCCTGTGTAAAAAAGACTGTTCATGATGAGGATTTGTAGGGAACTACCAAAGCTGTGAAGAATCACTAAGTGAGCTCCGTTGGGTCAGGGTCACTTGGTCTCTGTTGTTCTTTGAAAGTGGTGAGAATGGATTTAAGAATCTGGCTTTCCCAATGCACTTGATCAGTGAAGGGATTAGGTTTAGATAGTGTAGAATTTAATGTTAGTTTTCATTACTTCCCTATTTTTCCACCTTTGCTCTGTTCTTTGATTAACTGGGATACAAATAAAAATTAACCCAGAATTGAATGTCAATTAGCAAGAGGGAGCATGTGTTAAGAACCTGTCATTGCTTCTAGTTTCACAGATGGAGTACAAAAAGTGTGCAAGGATTGAAATGTATTTGCCTTTAGTTGGGAATCTTGAAATGCACAAACATCAGGAATACAAAAGTCACTAATTCAAAGTTAATTACTGTTTCCTCTAATAGAGGTGGTGGTAGACAGACCATCAAGGAAGAATCAGGGGAAACATGGCTATGTTTCTTTGTGAGGTGTACTGCATATGTTGCATGTACTTGCTAGTGCATGTACACATGTGTCTATGTGGGTTTCAAGACCAGAAGTTGATGTTAGATGTCTTTCCTAGATAGCCCTTCACCTTTGTGATGTGGCATTCCCCTCTGTATGCTGTGAATACCATGGTTAATAAAGAAGCTGCTTTGGGCCTATTGCAGTGCAGAATAAGGCAAGGTTGGAATTCCAAGTAGATAGAGGAGGAGAGTAGGCAGAGTCAAAGAGAAGCCATGTAGACGCAGCAGGAGACAGATACCAGACACTAGACAGAACCTTACCAGTATTCCACAACCACATGGCGATACACAGTTTAGTAGAAATGGGTTAACTTAAGATGTAAGAGCTAGCTAGATATACGCTAGAGTCATTGACCAAGCAGTGTTGCAATTAATATAGTTTCAGTGTGATTATTTTGGGTCTGGGGAATGAACAAGCAGCCTCCAACTACACCTTTGGTTTTTGAAACAGTCTCTCACTAAACCTGAGGCTCAGCCATTCAGCTAGAATAGCTGATCAAAGAACTTCAGGGATCTGCCTGTTTTTCCCTACTTATCTCTGGGGTTAAATGCATACATTGCTAAGGCTAGATTTTTATGTGGTTTCTGAGGATCTGACCTCAGGCCCTCATGCTTACAGAACAGGCCCTTTGTGAACTGAGCCATCACCCCAACCCCAAGGCTGTTTCTGTTCGGTGGAGAGGGCAGACTGAGAGCCATATGAAAAGAGGCCCACAGGGTCAAGCCATCTTCTCTGCTCTTACATCGTATGGTCTCTTGGGTGTCTCTGGAAATCTTCAGCCTCATGTGTCAGGCTAGAAACACGACGCCAAGAGCTCGTGCTCAGTGCCTTGCACAGAAGAGGGTTTACAGAAGGTTGTCGATGCAGCAGACGAATGGGAAATACCTGCTCCACTCATCTGTGACAATGAAAGAGAAAGAAATGCCTGCTTCTGCATCTGAGACTGTAGTTAGAGAAAAGCCTCCCCAGACTGCTGCTCATCTCAAGGCTCAATGGTCCCAAAGAATCAGTTCTACCCCATTCTTTGCAGACACCAGTACTACAATGTTTGAGATGTCGAGGTATCCTTTTCCTCAGTTAACTCCTGCCTCAATGCAGCACCAGAATATATGAAGATAGAATAGATCTGTTATTTATTCACTGATCCCTACCAAGGAAGACTACAGGACTTCAGGCTTCGGACGAGGAATGACTGAATTCCAACCCTGCTTAAAATGCAAGCAAGCATAACGCTTCCTTTGGCTTGAGTAGTAACACACCACTTTCTTAACACCACCACCTACCATCCCTGGACCTGCATTAGGCTGCATATATCCCAGCTTTAAACAATGGGGTTAAGTTACTTCTCCCTTTTAAAGCGCTGTTTCTGCTCAGAGATGTTCTGGAACACATCCTGACACCAACAGAGATAGGCTGATCAACTCAGTACTGTGTTAGGGTACACATCCTGAGTGAATTTTTAGGCAGAATCTCATCTACAATCTTATGCCTATGCATAATTAGTTATACATTTGATTAAATCAGATGCATCATGGGAAAGGACATTTGCAATAGAGGACAGGTTATATAACCCAAACCTGTCAACTAAAGAGCCATCCAGCAACCAGTTCCCCTTCTCTTGAACCCTACAAAAAGAGATACTCAGACAATAACTGGGGCCTTTGCATTTCTTTCACTCATGTTGTCTGCGGCCTCACCTGGCAGTGTGTCCATAACTTGTGCTTTCTCTTCGCGCCTAGTAAAACTTCCTGCTGCTTTACTTCCCTGCTTCTGCTTCTCCCACTTTGAACAACAGGTTAAGAACCCGGAACAACTGTTCTCTACAGTAACTACGTTCAAGACTGAAATATGACAATTAACAATTCCATAGACTTTCTTTCCCTTCCTTCCTGTTTCATTCGGTTGTTTTGTGAGACAGGGCTATATGTAACTAAGACAGACTTCAAATTTATTATGTAGCAACAGATGACCTTGAACTCCTGATCTGCCTGCCTCTACCTCCCAAGTAGAGGGATTAACCGCTTGCACTACCATCCTTGGTCTCAAAATTTCCTACAGTGTGACAAGGGCCTTCCCAAAGATACCCTATTATCATTACTTACTTTTCTCAACCCTGTAACAAAATACAGACAAAAGCAACCTCTTTTTTTGGGGGGGGGGAATTTCGAGACAGGGCTTCTCTGTAGCTTTGGAGCCTGTCCTAGAACTAGATCTTGTAGACCAGGCTGGCGTCAAACTCACAGAGCTCCACCTGCCTCTGCCTCCTGAGCGCTGGGATTAAAGGTGTGCACCACCATCGCCTGGCATGACAGAAACAATTTAATGAAAGAAAAGTTATTTTGTGCTCAGTCTGTGGGGAGAGCACGCCTTAGGGGGAAATGGTGGGAGAGGGAGACAGTCACATTGCACCCGCAGTAGGAAGCACAATGGTAATTGGGAGTGGTTGGTTCCATTCTAGCTCATAGAATGGCAACATCCACACTTAGGGAAGATCTTTTCACCTCAGTTAGCTCAATCTAAAAAGTTCTTTATAGACACATCCAGAGGTTTTGTCTCCACGGTAATTTTTAATGTCAAATTGATAATTAATACTCTTTGCAGACAATAAAGCCTTTGGTCCATGTATGGATACAAAGGACAGGTCACTTTCTCCTATAAAGTTGGTGATATTTCCTCAGTGAAGCTTTGCCAAGGCTCTAGGTCTACCCTCTTCTCTTGGTACTTGAGTGTGGGGGTCACTGCCAAGCCTCCCAGTGAGAAATGAGCTACAAAATCTCAATTATATGAGAATTATTTTACAGGTGAGGTGTAAAAACCCTTTGTGTTGGGGTGCTCTAATGAGAGGCCTCTGGTGAACATGTGTCTAGGGCCAGAGAAAAGACAACAATCTCTGGCAGAGGGAAAGAAGACTCTGTGAGAACAGGCTCTTCTGGACATGTGGCAAAACCCAGAGGCTTGAGGTCTTCAGCAGAGTGGCAGGAGTCAGAGAACAGAACGCAGGAGCAGCTGGGGGTTCTAGTCCTATGGGTGCATCCACAGGATTTCAAGTCTGTGCCTTGTCACGGCATTAGAAAGAGGCAGAAGGATTCCAAAGAAGTGATGTGAGCTGAGGCCACAGAGGGCCAAAGGGCACGACTTCTTTGTCCCTTCCATCAGAATGGCAACACCTCACGTTCAATGCTTTGATCTCTGATATTTACTAAGTTCTCCCTTCTTCTTTAAAGATAGGGTTTAACAGTGGAAAGGTTTGAAATGAATTAGATAATGGTTGTGCTGGCAGGATCCCAGTGGCTTTGAGTGGGTTGAAGGTTGGAAAGAACCTTTTGTAAATGAAGTTTAGCGTAATTGGAAATTGTACTACAACCTGGAAATGTATGGCTGAGCACAAGCCCAAGTCTAGAATGTGCAGAACTGATGAAGTCCTGAGTGGGTGTGTGTTTGACCATAGCCCTGTCCAGGACCGCAATGCCTTGGCAGAGACCCATGGGAGTGGCCCAGAGAGCTCATAAAGCCTTACTGTGACCTGAGTACAAATGTTAACAGTGTATGTAGAAACTATCAACCTCAGCTTTCTCCTCCTCCAGGAAGACTGTAGCCTGAGACTGTCCCCTTACAGAGACATCCTACAGAGATGAGCTAAACCAGCCTTCTTGTTCAGCTGTATATAATAAATCCACCTCTCCTCAATTCAGATGTATAAAATAAACACTCTAAGGTTCTACGCTGCTGTGGAAGTTGGTGCCCTCAATCAACAGAAGCACAGTTCACTGAATTCCAGCTTTTCTGTAGGTGCCTCTATCCTTTCTTCATCCCCTCACCACCTCAGTTAGGTCAATCCCTGATGCCATGCAGAACACTGCAGCAGGCTGGGTGCACAAGGCAGAGAAATTGGGCAAACGGCAAGGAGCCCAAGAATGTCAAGGCCAAGGGGAGTCCAAAACAGCAGGCTTCCTTCTAGGCACGCCAAGCAACTGGGCTGGGATGAGGCTGGGAGCACTTTCTGAAGAGGCTCAGGAGTGACTGGGGAGGGGCTTTGGGAGAATGAAAACCTTCATCTCGAATTCAGAAGCCCTGCAGATCAGGAAGGACATCAGAGTTGATAGTGTCCACCCTTGACTGCACTCTCTTGCACTCATCTGACACCGTATCTGGCCTTCCAAGGCAAGTGGGAACTGTTAGTCATGCCAAAGAGGGCTCAGAGCTGTTTATTTCTGGCCATTAGGAAGGTGATAAAATTAAGCTTCTTTCTGCTTAGGATGTAAATAACTGAAATGATTGAAATGGAGATGAAAGCATGAACTTTTGATGACTGGGAGATTGAAAAAAAATTAGTTTGTGGGTTAATAATAGGCAAGATTGATTCTTTCTTCCTTCCTTCTCTTCTATATTCCTTCCTTCCTTGTTTCATATATTCTTTCCTTCCTCCCCCCATCCCCTCTCCCTCCCTCCTTTCCTTCCTCTTCTTGACAGAGTAGAAACCCATAAAAGGAAATGTCCCCGAAAAACCTTGTGGGTTTTGCAATCCTCCTTCAGTGATACTAGAAAATGCCCCAGATAGCCAAGGGTCTAAAGGAAACACCTGGAAGGAGTTTAACTCTTGTTGGAGCCAAAAGCCAGGGGTGCTCTAGGTATGAGCTGGGAGAGCTGCCCCCTCTTCCATGTTGGCTGTGAAGGTGTGAGGGCAGACATGCTGCAAGGGCTCCCGGTTCCATGGTTCTCTGGGAAATGTCTATACTAGTGAGAGATCCTCCAGGCAGGGCATCCCCATAATTCTTTCTCATCCCCCAGTTATACTGCATTTCACACTGCGATCTTGTTGGAAAACACAACCAAGGGTTTTGATGATCAAGTCTCTAATAAGCTGTAACTGTGAAACTAATTGCCTCAGTCATAGGAGGTGGCTGGTCATTCTAGCACAGGACGAGGTGGTGACACACAGAAGAAAAGAATAATCAAAAGCCATCTCTGTGAGTGTCAGATGACACTTATGAGCTGCATGCTTTTGCGAAGATGTGGCTAGTTCCCGGAATCTCGTTGATTTCATCTGTATGCTGAGCTGCTTGCTGCTGCTGCTGCTGCTGATGATGACTGGCCCTCTTCCTTTCTTGGAGAACACTTAAGTCATGGAGTCAGAATGGTGCCAACCCTCAACCCCCATCTGCCATCTAGATGCAGACTTAACTGGTCTATCGGTTCCTTTTCCTTTGATGGTATTATGCGTGAGTATGTAGAAAACTGAAGAAGATGTGAGGGTTGACTGAGTGTTGATATGAAACTTCTTGCTCCTTCTGGATCCTGCTATATCCCATCCGGTGGGGGTGGGGTGCTGGGAAATGCCCCACACTGCTACTACTACTTACTAGCGGTTGGGTGACAAATCTGCAGCAAGGGTGTGAGAACTCAAGAAGCACACTGCTAGCTGCAGGCCCTGAATTACAGCAGTACTGAAGTCTACCCAGGATTGTATTAACACCCAAGCCTATCCTATTTTTGGCTTCTGCTTAATTACCTAATGTATTTTTTCTAGTTACAGACCACGTATTTTCTGTTAGTTGTAAGTGGAAACACATGACATGACAATTACACCAGTTGTGGTTTTGGTGAATGAAAAATTAACAATGAATAGCAGGCTGTGTTTGTTTAGCATAGGACTGAGCAAAAAGCAAACAACAGGAAGCTTCTTCTTACTGAAGTTTCTTTTTCCGGGCTTCATGACCTGACCTCAGCTGCGGGATCCTCCAGAGAATGTATTAAGGTTCTGCCCAGACTTCGACATTACAAATGTTAGCATCATTCAGTAGAAGTCTTGAGGACTTGAAAGTTCTGAGGCCAGGGAGCATAACTGGTCACTGCAGATGTAAGTGGTTAAGATGAAGTCTCCTGACTATTTTAAAAACAGTGTCACATTCAAGGTGCGGAGGTCTAGGAATCATAAATCTCTTTTGCAGAATGTTACTCTACTCATACAAGGTGTTAAAGTTTTGGGTTTTTAATGCAGTTCTGATCCTCGGCCCCAGCACGATCAAGGACTGCCAAAGGCTGCTAACAAATCATCAAAAGTTCCCAGGAGGCCAGGAAAGACTTCCTGGTAGGGTGCAGAGACCCTGTGACCTTTCTGGCTCTGTTACTTTACACTTCTAGCTTCCAGACCGTGCAATGATACATGGTAAGCCACCTGTTATTTTAAGCCACCTCCCTCCTCCCCATCCTCCACCCCCCCCCGTACTCCATCACAGCAGTCCTAGAAAACCACCCCAAGTGCCAATTCAGAAACAATGGAATGAAACCGGGTGCCAAGCAGGCAATTTAAACTGTTTGTCTTTATAGACATATTTAAAACTGCTACCAGGTTGTCCTACCAACGGCAATTTTGTGCCAGGCTGCTAAGGGTCCAAGATTTCCTCTCCAATGCATGCTGTGTGCATTGTTTAACACACTCATCTTCTAAGTATCCCTTCAGCAGATAAACACAGCTCCTACCGATCATGGCGCTACTCTTTCTGCTGCGGGAACTGATTAGATGCACACCTGTTGTTCTCTGAGGCACTCTTAGGGTTCCATGGAATCCAAGCTGGGAAATACTCTCTTGAGGGACACAAATAGTGGGTGCCTATCACTACATTCAAGAATGCAGTAGGGATTCTCTTAATTTAGCTGACTTGCTTGAGTAAGAAACAGACACAGTTCTTTACAATGTGTTGCCTGATGCCCAAGCTGACACTCCAAGCTAACGTCAAGCTTCGGGAGTGTCCCACACTTCTGCTCCCGCCAGCTGTGATGTGATACTTAGGAGTCTCTGTTGTCAAACGGGATTCTGACAGTTACACTTGTTGTTGTAATTATGTAACTTTGATTGCATGTTATATACAATGAGGAAATATGAATATGAAAAGGAAAAGCTCTTACTTGAGCTTGCATGCTGTCAAAGGCGAGAGAGAAGCAAGCTGCAGAAACCAAACCAAAACCATGACTGAACCAGGAGTAGGTGGGTCAACCACAGACAATTAGAAGATTTAGTATCTAGATTGTGTTGGAAATGTTCTAAACATTGTAATTCATGAAATGAAGGGAGGGAGGGAAGGAGGAAGGGAGGGAAGGAAGGAGGAAGAGAGGGAGAGAGAGAGAGAGAGAGAGAGAGAGAGAGAGAGAGAGAGAGAGAGAGAGAAGGAAAGAAAGAAAGAAAATCTCCTAAACTGGAAATAACCCATGCCATTTTAAGTAAAGTTTGATAAAATTTACAAACAATAATTAGGAAATGCCTTGGCCCCACAAAAAAAAGGAAGAAAAAAGAAAGAAGAAAAACAGCTTTGTGACTGAATGTAAATGCTTATATCTTTTGCATTCAAACCAGTTATTTAAAGATGTCACAATCCATGACCATTGTTCTGTGTTGAAAAATTGTTTGTTCCCTCTAAAACTTATGCTGAAATTCAAATGATTTTAGTAGCTGGTGGGAGTGCCTTGAGAGGTAGTTAGGTTTCCAGGGATTAATTAATCCCCTCTGTGTGTGTGTTCTCACTTCAAGTCCTGCAGTAGCTACTTTGAGAATAGGTTGTAATGAGCTATCCTGCTTTCTGACTCCTACCATGCTATAAGATAGTGTGGCATCTGCTTTGGGCTTCCCAGCCTCTAAGAGTGTGATGACCCCAAATCCTTTCTTGCCCAGTGTTAGGTGTTCTGTTATAACAACATAAAGCAGACCAATTATGTTGGTCAGCTTTCTGACTAATGAGCTGTAGGACTAAGATAAATGGACTCTCCTGTAGTTACTACATTTTAGGTACTGTTCTGGAATAGGCAAGTGCCACATTTTATCCCTGCAGTCAAGAGTGGCAAGTTCCATGAGAGAGAGGATTCCTATGCTGATCAGTTTCTGTCACCTTGACACAAACTGGAATTGTTTGGGAAGAGAGAACCTCAATGGGGAAAAAAATGCCTCCATCAGACTGGCCTGTGGTCAAGTGTGGATGGGGCATATTTTTGATTAATATTTGATGTCAGAGGGCTCAACCTATTGTGGGTAATACCATAGCTGAGCAGGTGATCCTAGTCCACATAAGAAAGCAGGTTGAGTAAGCCATGGAGAGGAAGCCGGGAATATGTTCTCCTTCATGGTCTTGCTTCAGTTCCTGACCTGTCTTCCCTTCATGACTGGCTCTAAGATGTAACAAAAAAATAAATCCTTTCCTCCTTCAGCTGCTTTCAGTCATGATGTTTATCATACACCAGCAAGGGAGGACAGTGCTTAATTGTTTAGTTCAGTGGCGTTACTTATAAAATTTCTGAGTCAAAACATCACAGACATTTTAGGGACGCAAACATGCAATTATTTATGTATGTTATTAAAAATGGGAAAGCCACAAATCATCTTCTTAAGAATATAAGTGTATATTTTGACACACCTCAGGCAGGAATTCCTGAAGGCTGTTTCGCTTGTTGATAATGTTTACGGAGTGGCTCCTATTCCAACTTCTATTCTGATTTGATTTCACTCACATGTAAAAACCTCCATTTTCTGGACATTTTAAGGTGAGGTGGTAAGTGAAACATCTTGGCAGCCCTACACCATCATGCAGAAAGCCCCGTGTGTATTTAGAATGCAAGGAGTCCATCCCTCACGGGAGATCTCTCCACTCTCAAAACACATCCAAGAAAGACACAGTAGAATTCACTCTTCTAACTTTGCTGTTTCTGGGACCTGGAGCCTAGAGAACCAAATGGCTGGCCTGTGGTACTCAAACAGTGGCATCTGACTTATAGCAATAGCTCAAGATTCATGTTTCACTCGTCATTACGCTGCGTTTTCAACCAGGAGCAAACTAGGAACAAGAATCAAAATGAGTAAATGTCTTCACTGCCCATCCTATCCTTAGAGCTGACATGTGCCCAACAACACTAGCTGGCTTGACTTCTTGATTTTAGGATGGTCACAGATGGAATCAAAGTGTGGACCATCAAGCCTTTGTAAATGGGAAGAATCTGGAGTGGCATATGTTGTTGGCATCCTTGCAACCCCATCAGCAGCTGGGCAAGTCGAGAACAAACAGAGAATCATCTCCCAGTTCGGAGGATGTGCTCCCTGACGGGACTTTCTAAACAAGAACACTGCCTAAATTGGCAATTAACCCAAGCTTAACAAGGGTTCAGAGTCACAGTCGTTTGACCTGGTGAAACAACCTTAGACAAACAGGCCTAGAAAAGCGGTCCACAATCAGACCACCTGGGAGAAGTGACTGGCGTATGGCTTAGAGTGTTGACTACAGTGAGACTTATGAAGAGCAGAGAGCCTTTGAATTCCTCTGTCTGAGACCACACTTAGGGATAATATTTATGTTCCTTTATCTGGAGGAGCATAATTTCATGATTGGATGGGGAGCTGGGTGAATCAATGCCAGTTTGGAATACCGGGTTTGATACTTAGCAAGCTATTATTTTAGTTAGATAATGTCTCTGTTTCCTTAGAAAGCTAGGAGAAGGAATACCTACTTCAAAGCATTTTTGTGAATGAAATAATTATTCAAAATGACTAGCACAATGGTGCTGAATAAATACTGAGTTAATAATACCAATAATAGTGGGAAATCAAATAAAAGAAGCTCACTGACAAGTGATGTATCTGAGTAGCTAGACACCGTCCGAGTGTGCAGCTCATGCCAAGTTCTGTACTAGGCACTGTGGAATCCCATAATGTGAGTTTCTTTATCATATGCATACAATTATATGGCAGAAAATTATAAATGCACAAGGGTAGAGAGGTACATTAAAATACAGTAAGTGGTCAGAAGGGGAAAAAATTCCCTTTTTCTTTTGCTGAGTGTGTGCTGGGGAGCAGTGCTGCGGATTGGATTCAAGGCCTTGCATATTCTAAGCAAGGGTTCTCTCACTAGATACCCCCCACCCATCCTGAGCATAATTTCTACGTTTGTACTAGTTCAGGTGTCAGAGCTGAGAGCAGTTATGTTAGAATTCCTAACCTACAGTTTTCAGAGAAAGTTCTGAACGATACCAACCTACAACACGCCGAGAAACAGGGTTGGGGAGGAAAGAACATTATGATCAGAACTTCCGAGACATCCTCTTCTGGAGGCTTACTATGCATGTCATCAACATACATAAGTCACATCCATTCAACTTCTTAAACTTAGCACACCACAGTGGCCTTATGAAACGTTTGTCCCTTCACAGGTTAACAGCTGTTAAATGATTCGCTTTCCAGTTCACCTTGAAGATTGCTGCCTTGATACCTGGCGCCACACTGACTGAAACATAAAGCCAAATCCAAAACCTTCCCAGCAATCTTAAAATCCAGAAGAATTCATTAGCCCTTGGCGTCGTCAATCTAGTGACCACTTCTGGGTAAATGATCAAAAATGAGCTTCCACTGGATTACTAGTACTTTACATTTAGAAGAAACGACCCACTCTCCCAAAATATCCTTCTGTGTTCTGTTAGAACACTCTATGAAAGGTATCATGTCTCTCTTTTCATAGATAGCCCTGTCGAAGCTCAACAAGATCAGCCAACCTTCCTAAGACCACGCAGCACAGAAATTGAATTCTTTTTGCTAAGCTTCCCTGTTCACCCCAGCCCAGCTGTCTTGGGACACAATCACATCAGTAAGTTATCACCATGATTGGTTCCAGAAAGCAACAACTTGGGCACAAAGGTAAGTCAGCATCGATGTGCAGTTGACATCACAAACCAATGACTAGTCACCATCACAACAGCAGCTACATGAAGCTGTTCTCTTCCATTGTAAAGGCACAGTATCTCAAAGCACCCACTTGGTAAGTCAGATTCTACATAGTGGTTCATGACCTGCTGGACACTGAACAAAGAGCTGCAGAGGCCACCAAGTCTGACTCACCATGGAGCCCCCTCCTCTCTGCCACAGCTAGAAAGAAAATCCTCTTCTACCGCAAAGGGTAGCTGCATGTTACTTCTAAGAGCGTCTCAACTCTACCTGGAGAAAACAAAAATGATTTTACTGGAGCATGTCAACAAAGCTTAAAATAGAATTGTGACATAATTACAAGTGACAACCCTTGACATGTGGAAAGATGCAAAACTGTGTTCTTTGTCTCTGGAGGCAGGTGGGTGAAGCTGCTGACCTCTGAGGAAGCTTACAACATAGCATGTGAATTATAGGTGAGGTACCTTCACTCACCTGAAGGATAGTGAGGGACAGTACCCCCTAGGAATAGGAACTTGAGATCACACAAGGCTTTGCATGTCAATTAAGAGATATTCTCCCGTCAGGAAATGTTTGTGCTTCTGTGGAAAAATTCTCCAGGCCTACAGATCACTTCGTGACAAAAGGAAGGCAGAATTCAGGAAAACCAGCAGCCATTACAGTGATCTTAGGAAGGAGACAAGAAGACATCAGGGGCCAAAAGGACAAAAGGTGGTCATTACAGCAGGCCACTAATCGGCTTAGTTCAGGCTGATTTAATTAGGGTTAAAGATGACTAATGAGAAACCTGCTCAGATAGGACCTGGCCCACAGTAGATACTGGATAAAAAAACAGGAGCCTCCTGAGAGTGTTCCTGCAACAGTGAGCCATCATGAGCAACCACCTTGCTTTCAGAGTAGCAGCAAGCTGCCAAGGAGCCCAGCGCCTCGGGACCCAGACAGATGTGACCTGTGGAACCTGGATTTCCAACTCAGGTGCCCCTGGGCACTACTGTCCCTTACTGTATTTGAGCTCTGGCTTCTTCGTCTGTACCAGACGGTCACTATAACCATCTGCAGTGGCTAGAGGAACTTAAGCATATAAAGAAGAAGGAAGAAAATTACCAAAGTTATTGCTAAGCATTGAATATTTATGTTTGTCCAAATTTCTATGTGAGAATTTAATTCTCATAGTATTAAGGGAGCTTTTAGTCTCACTGTAACTATAGGGACATTTGCATTTACAAGAAGGAGTTGGAGGTGTGCCCTAGTCCACTGGCCCTGCCATCCCTTCTGCCATGTGAGGCTGTATGTAGCAAGAGGCATCATATTGGACAAGGAAAGCTAAGTCTTGAGGAGACACCAGACTTGCTGTTGCCTTGCTCTTAGACTTTATAGCCTCTAGAACTCTGAAAAAAATACATTTCTGTTTCTTATAAACTACCTAGACTGTAGAATTTTATTTTTGGAGCAGAAACTAAGCCAGTTATCCCATCATGTGCATTCTTTGTCATGAGAGGTTCTGAGGTTGTCACCAAACCTCTCTTCTATTTGTGAATACAGAAGGTGTTGTATAAACTCAATCTTCCTTCCCATCCCTTCTCGTAGGTTCTGCCTTAGCTACCATACTGGGTGTAGCACAAGGCTAATGGGTGTCCTCTTGTTTGTGCTCTTCCCATCTGTATCTTGATCTTCATGCTAAACAGACTGTTGCTTAATTGCTTGTATAACCAATTTTCATTCATTGATTTTACCAATTTGAATGGATTTAGGATCCTATTTCTACCCTAGGTCCCAGAACACGACTAAAGTGCAATTACTATATATGGAACTTCAGAGTGAATGAGCAAATAACTAGATTATTTGTCTACCTTCTTGAATAACTGAAGTACATTAGTTTCAGTTAAATAGCGCAACCACGTCTTAGTCAATAAACACGGATAATACTCTGGTTTTCAGAATATCATGCACTCATTTTCTTCTGCAATTTAAGAACTTATTTTCACACCTGCAAACATTAGCCACTATTCTGCCTAATGTCACTCATCTTGTCCTCTCTCCTTGGCTCTGTATGGAGCCAGCACAAGGTTCCTTCTTAGGGAAGAAAGTAATATCATACATAATACTTTATGAACATGATAATATTTGTGGTTGAACAATTTTCAAATGACCCAGAAGCTTCTTAGGAAACATGAGAGTTAAAGTCTGTGACAGAGAAGAAGGGGCTGAGGGCAGGGCATTCTCAGTGCCACCTGACAGTCACAAGCACGTGTGAAACAGGACTCATGGTATTCAAATAATGTCACACATTAACAACTATTTACAGCTGATTTATGTGTTTACTAATTATTTGTGCCTGGGATTTAACCCAGGGCAATGCTCAACCACTAAGCTACGCACCACCTTTACACAATCTAAAGTTGGGCACACAAAGATACCATCATGTGCTATGAATCACTGTGTGGTGCACATCAGAGTGGAGAGCTGAACCTGGCATTGCAGTTCCTGCCTCCTTGTTTGCATTTCTTTTGTTATAGCACTTCTTGGCTCTGGCAAACTGGAGAGTTCAGTTATCACTACCTATATTATAAAAATGAAGACGTCAAAGAGAGTCAAACTTGATCAAAGTCCAGCAGTTCATATCGAAGAATGCACACTTCATAATAAAAGTGGCTTGATTTTAAAGTCCCACACACTTTTCACCATGCTACCAGGGCCTCCTGTTAGTATCTTCTTTATCACATGTTTAGTGGATGTGATTCCTGCTCTTCTATGCCGAGCATCTTGCTTGAATCTAGTGTTGGTTATCGAGCTCGAATTTTAACGTAAAGACTTCTCTAGTTGCTTCTTCAATATTTAAGCTATATTCCCTGATATCCAGGACTTACTAAAGCTACATCTTCCTCACACATATTTATCTGTTATTTGCTGGATGCCAAAAACTGTGGAAAATGGTCAGGATGCACAAGGACATAGCATGTGTGTGGTTTCCACAGCTTTTATGGGAAGAATAGGCCCTCGTGCACAGGAATGTGTCCTTCAAACAGGAGGTGCAAAGGCTAATGACGCTAGTCCCTGAACATGGAGCTACAACCAGCAAGTGAACCCCCAGCAGAAAAGCAAGAAAGCATGCATTGTTGTGCATGCAGTTTCCCAGGAGTGCAAACGGAGTGAGCTCAGAAAGTGAGGAAATGTTCTTTTGCTACACTCTCCAATGCCCAGTGTTGTCCTCCTCTCTTCTTGGTGTGGCCCACTATTACCCCATTGCCCGTGGTACCACTATTATTACTCCATTATCCATGGTACCGCAATTACCTCATTGTCTGTGGTACCACCATTACCCTTTTGTCCATGGTACCACTATTACCCCATTGTCCATGATACCACTATTACTCCATTGTCCGTGGTACCATTACCCTATTGTCCATGGTTCTTTCCTAAGCCATTTCTTAGCACCACTTTGCTCTCAATACTCTGTCCACTGTGTCTGAATGTTCAGCGTCTACTGCCACCATATATTTTTGCACAGCACTGGTAGAGGACATTCTCTGGTTATTGCTGTTACATTGTCATCTCAAAACTCACTTGTCTCAGATCTTGTCTACTTTCTAAGGGACTTGGAGGGGCTTATAATAAAGTACACCAGACCAAGGAGCCAAAGAAATAATGAGAAGCAGAAAATGAATAGTAAGGAAGGGTGAGTTATATAGCACAAGTCAGAGACTGGCCTCAATAACGAATGGAGTATTTACTTTAGCACCAGCTTGTGGGGCTCCTAGCAAGCTCACTCAGAGAGTGGCCATTTCACTCAGCATTACTCCAGTTTGGGGCTCTTAACACAGAAGTGCAGAATGCTTCTCTATTTTGCCACATTTCCACCAGCTTTCCAGATGGAGCAACATGGCCACTGGGCAAATATTCTCACTGGAGTGACTCTCTGACATGAAGGGCTTCATACTCCTTGCATCCCTTGGGTTAGAGTCTACCACGCACCACACACAATAGCTTGACATTCTTTTCAGAGTCTTTGAAAAGACTATTTTTAGCAATCCAGCCATATGGCGCACAGTCCACAATGACTATGTCTCATTCCTCCTCGTTTTCTTTTCAATAAGGTCGACTTTAATTAAAAGAGGCCAATAAATTCCCAGATCAGACAACTTCTCACTTTGACTGTAAAACCTAAAGAAGTGACATTTTTAAAAAAAAACCCTTTGGAACTGAGGAATGGAAGGCACTGGAGGAAGGTTTCAGAATGATTGATCTCTACCTGTCCCGTGTCTGCCCGCCATGTCCCTGGGGGCATGGGCAGTTGGCTGCATCACAGCAGAGGGGCCTTGGCTCCAGCAAGAGCAGCTAAGCTGACAGCTGTGCTTTTCTGCACTGAGCATCCTGGGAAAAATCAACGCTTGGGCAGTCCTGCTGCCATCTGTGGAGTTTCTACAGCAGACGGGTTATTTATAGAAACTTGTTTGTGCAAAGCCAATATTTACCTGTCGAGGTTGTCAAAATTTACAATTCATCTGTGCCATTAGCCTGCAGTTTCCCTGTCAATAATGGAAATTTCCATCACCAGGAAGGGAGACCAGGGGCAGCCAGGATGACTGCACTGCCCTCCCAGTAGGTGAGAGAATGAGTGGTATTAATGGCTGGAGGCTAAGTGCATCTGTCATACCTGCAGCCACTGGACCCTCCCACCAAACTGTGAAGATAAAAGGTCTCAATGACACAAAAGTAGGAGATTCTCCCTATCACTTCTTGGGGCTAAATCGTCAAAGCCACCCTTGGGTAAGCCAAGATGGTAATTCCAAGACACTGTTTGTTTTTCCAGACCTTCTAAAAGGAGACTGTCTATGATAAAAAACCAGTGGCTGGGTGGTCTCCATAAAAAGCCACCATCTGAAGCCATCAGGATCCATTGTTTTTATCTGCAAACAGCCATCCCATATACCTCTCTGATTATTAAAGACTTTCAGGAGTCTTTAGGGGTTCATTTTCTTCTGCATGACCCTGAAGAGCAGGTAAAGAGTCCTGGGCCCTCCTTAATTTCTCTTCACCTTCTGTCTCAATGATATAATCCTTTCAAATTACTTAATTTTACCTAATTCCTGAATCTCTAAGTCAATTTTACTTTCTAGACTCTCCAGGTTTGCAAAAGAGAAATTCCCCACTTGCATGCATCTAAAGTCCTTCCTTTATACAGAGACCTCATCTTTTGTCCTCCCAACCCTGGTTTGCTCTTGTTCCACCCATCTCCATTAAATGCACAGATGTAAGCATTTCTTATTTGAAATTCCCAATACGTCAAGTTATTTGCATCTTGAACCATTTTCATGTACATAGTGAGATATTTTAAGGATGGGACCCAAGTCTAAACATATGCACCTTATACACATGTGTTGAAGATAACTTTATACAACATGTTTAGATAATCAGCATTTTTGGTTGTAACTTGCCATCTGAGGTCGGGGTAAAGTTTTCCACTTAGAACACTCTATTGGTATTGAAATGTGTTGGAATTTGGAGCATGTTGAGTTTGTGGTTTTAGATTACAGATGCTCAGTCTATTCCAAAATTTGCTAAGAAATCACCTTCAATATCTAAGTTATCCGGCTCACCCTCAATAGCATGCAATCAGTTGTTGACTCCATATTCTAATCCATTCTCATTTTGGCCACTACTTTGATTTAGACCCTTTGATCTACTGCTCATCTCTACCATTAATTGAGCACTATGCGCCAGGGCATTGTTTGAATCATTTTAGGTGATTTTATTTGTTCTCCATGTAATCCTACAGTTATATCTTTCCACTGAAGAATGAAATGGAGACTCAAACCCAGTACTCAATCTTCCTAAATCTATATTCTTCACACCACATCAAGATGAAAATGCACATGGATGGGGTGTTGATATGTTTCCACAACACTACAGTGCCTCCAAGACCTATTCTCCACACAAGGCTCTACTCACTCACGCTACTTTGCATAAGTAGGAATCTGTCTTTGAGGTATAAACTCTGTGAGAGTACAAAACACCAATTATTCTCCTCTATCCTGGACTCACCTTGCCTTGCAAGCAAGAAAGGAGAGTCATAAACCATGATTGATTTCAGTGAGACTTAAACAAGCACTAGAATCACAGGTAGATCTGACCTTACTTCTTCATCTGCTCCCTGTCATGACAGGGCTAAAATGTGTCATCAAGTACAGCTGGATCCACTCTTGGTGGCAACCTATCCTACACTTTGTGGATCTTTCTTTCTTCTCACAGGATCTAGCCAAGGGCACCTCAGCACTGGCACAGCAGACGTTATGCCACACAGCTCTCTGCTGTGGGCTTCCAGTGCCTGAGAGGATGTTAAAAGCAGCCCTAGCCTCGACCCACTGGATGTCAGTGACTTCCTTTCACCCAGCTGCAGTAAACAAACTACATGAAGGCACTGCTAAATTTCCTACCCTCTCCTGTTATTATTTGAAAAAATGCTGGTCTAGCCTCAGGCCACATACATGAACATTATAATTATCTTTCTAAGGCAAATTCTCCAGGTTTTCTGGTTGAGCTAGATCAATTCCTTTGCCTGGCTCCCTGACAACCCATTATCTTTGTCAGATTTTTTATTTGGGGGGGATTACAGCTGTAAAACACAACCTCTTTATCTGGGAACTGATGTGGTAAACAATGAACAAAGAAGTACCATCAATAAGTGAGTCTGGAAAACTGGGAAGGACCAATGCCTGACTGGCCATACTTGTGACTTGACAGGCGCAAGGGATGAGGGGTTTTCTACAGCCTCAGGGTTGAGTCTGAGGAACCGCATAGTATCCACACAGCATTGTGAGTTGCCATCCTACCTTCTTTGCGGGTAATCTGTCCTCAAGCGAGGCAGACGACACTCAACCCCTTGTCACTAGGAAGACAACTGCTCTTCTTGCAGCACAGTCGTGCAACTGGCCCTTAATTTACTTGGCTTACTATGGTACAGATCAGTTTCTTAGACAAAACATGCCTTTTGCAGTCTTTGTCTTCTTCACCCTCTGTGGATAGTGCATGTTGACACTTAAATGACTTCCTCCTTCCCATCCCACAGGCACAGCCTAAATCAGTGATTTCCAGACTTGTGTGGGCCCCAGAATCTCCTGGAGTGTCTAAGGAGTCAAGACTAAAGTTGATGGGGACAGAGTCTAAGAATTCCAGAGAATGCAGATAAGGCTGGGTCTGGGTCCACCGGATTTTCTGACCACATTATTTGAAATAGGATCACCCATATCTGATAAATTTTGTATCTGCCCTCCTTTGTCCCCTTGGAGCCCTTCTTACACTTGAGGATACATCTGCTAGTTTGTTCTGCCTTTACATGTCCTCTCTGCTCCAATGCGAGGTGTATGGGTTAGAACTGTGTGTCTTTGACTTAGGGTTATGTCCTGGTGACTAGTTCAGAATCTGGCACATAAAAGTCTATAAATATGCACCGAAGAGTGACTAATTGAAGGTTTAAAGACCAGAACACTGAAATGCACCGAGCCTGAAGCTGTCTTTATGGAAAATGGGTACTGAGCACATTGAGAGGAGCTGGCTGGGGACCAGGGGCCAGGGTCTGTTACCAGCAGGATATCCCCAACTAGGTGGGGAGCAGTGACTGATGAGAAGAGCTGTCCTACTGGGAAAGCCTTGCGCGCAGATGCTCAGCAACATGCTGAGGTCGTCTGCACCCCTGGGGGCGGCCATTTGGCTCAGCACAGAACACAAATCCTGAGATGCAGCTTTCAGACGGTCCAAGGATCTAAAAAGAAACCTGTCAAAAAGGCCATTGGAGGTCCTATAATTAAATGTTCTGCTTAATAACCTCTTAGTGATCTTTTCCTACACCCAGGAGGGGAACACAGAGCATGAGGAGGGGGGTGAGAGACGGCAAGAAGGGGAGCCAGAGACCAGAGAGATGGTGGCGTTTTAACAAATGCCAAGACAGCTCAAGGTGGGGAGAAGGGTGCTATGGAAGATGACACTAATGAATCGAGCCTGGCTGTGTGGCCTGTGTGATACATTCCATACAGAGCTAACACCTGACCAGTAAGCAGCGGCCCCAAGTCATCAGTTTAACCTTCTGGCCCTCCTAGGTGAAGGTGACTGGGACATTCTGAGCAAGGGTTGCAAGAAAGAAATTACTCTAGACTCACTTGGGGGAATAAATGAAGGGAAATGAAAGTGTGCTAACTCTGAGAAAAGGAAATGTAACACATTCTCTTCCTTCACAGAGTGTCTCAAGAAGGTCTGCTTCCTTAAGAGAAATGCTACATTTCTGGGAATAGCAGGGGAGAAAAACCAACACAGAGGGCACAGGAACAGTGCCTGCCTTTAAAGGGGACAAGTCACTTTACTGCCCCTCAAGTATTTCTCGGGGTACCCGCAGGCTAGTGTTCAAGCCTGAAGACAACTGAAAGACATGAAGTCAGGATGCAAGAGAATGCAGCTCTGTAGACATAGAGCAGGGTAGCCCACAAAGGCCTCAGTTCTCCAGGAAAAGTATTTTTAGTCCTTCAGCTAAAGAATAAAGGTCCTGGGCTGGAAAACTGGCTCCACAGAGAAGGGTGCTTGCTGCCAAGCCTGACGATGTGAGTTCAATACCTGAGAGCTACAGAGCTGAAATGAGAACTGAATTCTACCAGCTGTCTCCTGGCCTTCACACACATACTATGGCATCTAAGGCCCCACCAAACTTATTTTTAAGAAGAATCAGGGCCCCACCGAACACAAGCTGTAAGGAATATTTGCTTATTATTATAAAAGCACATTAAATCTGATAGACTATAGTATAGATAAGCAATAGTTTTAAATGATCTCAATTCTACCGCCCACAAAAAGCTTTGGGCACATATCTAAGAGTTTTTCTAAACATAGTTTTAGCACATAATACAGTATGTGTGCACACATGTTCATTTACCCATGCGTTTATGGAAGGTCCAGAGGCCAACTTTGAGAGTCTTCTTCCTCTATAGACTTACACTTTTTTTTTAATTTAAAGGCAGAGTCTCTCCCAGGACCAGATGCTCACTGTTTTGGCTTGACTGGCTGGCCAGTGAGCCCTTAGGATCGTTGCTTCTGTCTCTTGGTGCTAGGCTACAGATATGTGCCACTATGTCTGGCTTTTATAAAAGAAAAAGAAGTGGGTAATGAGGATCTGAACTCAGGACCTCATATTAGGACAGCAGGCACTTTACTCTCTGAGCCTTCTTCCCAGCCTATATTATATATTAAAAAAGAAAAAAGAAACAGAAAATTGTTTTGTAACAACATAGTTTTTTCAATATAAATGATACATATATAACCATGTTTAAGAAAACAACAATTTTCATTTTACTTCCAACTATATAAAAGGAACTTAATGAGATCCTGAGATTTCAGAGGTGTGTATGTCTTGCATTCTTCTGAATGAATAATTTGATGGATTGACTCTTTCCTGCTCCGGCCCTGGCAGAATATGAGTACATACATCATGGGTGCATGTGCGTGAATGGTGTGTCTGTTTGTCTGTCTGTCTGTGCACATGTGCACGTGTGTTGGTTATTTCAAATGGAAATTCAAAAGGAAGAGTACTAAAGGGCACAATTAAATATTACCATTGTTATTCAGAAGTTAATACTATAGTTTCCTCTTCCCCAACATTTTGCCTTTTGGAGTTTCAGTGACCCATGGTCAGCCATATCCCAAACATATTAAGTGAAAAATTTCTCAAGTAAATGACTTTATGTAGCATCTCTTATAGTATTCTATCAGAACTTTTCTATTTATTAGTTCTTGTTGTTCATCTCTTACTGTGCTTTAATTTGTAAACACAACTTTGTCACAGCTATGTAGGTAGCAGATTATAAGAAAGAACACAGAGCCAGTAGGGTTTGGTTTCAGGCATCCACCAGGGATGGGCATATATCCCCAACCATAACGAGAACTAAGAGTCATTAAGCAAAATCCAAAAGCTGTTTTGTGCTTTCAACCTCTTACCTAAAATTTGTTCCTCTCTGATTCCAAAAAGAGCATCACTAATACACAACCTCATGGGAGAATAGAGTTTATCATGGTCTGAACCATGATAAACCATGAAACACACAGAAGATCACACAGCATACCCTGCACCCTGCCACAATGCTTCATCATCACAGCCATTCTACAAGTTACAAACGTCACCCCCAGTTAACAGTTGAAGAAGCGGAGACTGGGAAAGCAAGGCAATGGCCTGAGGTCACAGTACCACTGAGTATCATGATTAGGGTTCAAGCACCTTCTACTGCATCACAGCCGTCCCTTGAGGCAGGAGAAGGGAGAAAGCAGAAGGAGGATGGGATGTTTGGGAAGGTGGAGTGATTCTTATCCGGGGCATTACTCCCAAGTGATAGGTCAAAGTGATGAGAGAGCAGCTGGGAGTGGCGGCTCTGAACCTCACTGCTATTACTGCAAAGGCTCTCAAACCAGAAGGACCACAGCTTTGATCCTTCACACCAACACCCAACATGAGTTCAAGGCTTATATCCCATTTTTATTCAGAACAAAATGATATAACCAAACTCAAAGTGTAGTGTGCCCCAAAGACCCTAAAGAGCTAAAAATGGGCATCTTAGCTTTCTCTCAGATGAGAATCCAAGATTTTATTAATGGGTTGTTCTCCATGGCTTGCTCCCAGCTGGGAACTTTGTCTAGAGTAACATTCCTTCCTCCATCTAGGAGAGTCTTAAATTTTTCTGAGGATAATAAGGTGTCATGTGTGAGACATTAGTACTCCTTTGAATACTGCAGTAGTTTCAATGTAATTGTTCCCCATAATCTTACAGGGAGAGCCACTATAAGGAGGTGTGGACTTGTTGGAAAAGGTGTGTCACTGTGGAGGTGGGCTTTGAGGTCTCATGCATGCTCAAGATGTTGCCCAGTATCTCAAACTACTTTCTGTTGCCAATAAGCCAAGACATAGGACACTTGCCAGCAAAGTCACCAGCACTTGTCTTCCTGCACATCACCATGTTACACCATGGTGACAATGGACTGAACCTCTAAAAATGTAAGACGTCACCTCAGTTAAATGTTTTTCCTTTATAAGAGTTGCCATGATCATGGTGTCTCTTCACAGCAATAGAAACCCTAAGACAGGCACCCATTAGGCATCTCAGGATTGGGAACCAATAGTGATTTTAATCTCTTGGTACAGTCTCTAAACTCTCCCTTATCACAGCTTCACTGAAACAGGTTGTGGGATGATATTGAGAAAGGTCCTCAAGTTTTGTCAACCAGAAATATCTGTTAACTGTGATGCTTGTAAAACTGTCAAGTCCCTGGAACCACCTCCAGGCTTTTCGACCCAGTAGAATTGCAATTGGGCTTAGGAATGTTCATGTTTATCAAACATCCTGTATTCACAATAGATGGACTATTTTAAAGAAACTGACCTAATCCCCCCCCATGTAGCCTGTGCTTCTGTTCCCCTTTCCAGGGTCCCACCCCATTGTTTCTGTCTTGGCTTCCCTTGGTGATGGACGGTAATCAAATAATGTTTCCCCCAAAAAGTTTCCAACTGGTCCCACTAGAAAATAAACCCTTAGGTTTTCCTTCAGCTTTCTGCTTCTATTACTATACTACCTTATTGTTTCCTTTCTCTTTACTATATTTCATGGTCCCCACTCACCAAAGAATGGAAAATTCACTTTTTAGAAAAGACTCCTTGTCACTGTATTACAGCTGGAAGAACACCACACTGAGCAGGTGTAAAGTCTTCTTTTACAGAAACACCCACCAGATAAATTAGACTCATTGTGAGAAAGGCTCCAATTCCATTACTAGTTCATGGGAACAACCTGATCCGTGAATGTCTCTCAGTACATTAGTAACAAAAGTGAATGTTCTCCATAACATTTTGGAAACAAACATCTTTTTATTCTCTTGAAATCTGTCAAAGGTACTGTTCTAGAAACCTCAGTTAACATTTTTTTTAAAGGCTGAATTGTAGCACAATGGTAGACAGCCTCCTAAGCACATACAAGACCTTCAGTTCAATACTTCACACTGCAACAAATGTATATAAAAATCATTCCCATATGTAATGACCCAAGTCCTGGAAGACTTCTTTTTGGTCCCTTACTGATCTCAAAGGCTCCAAAGATGTCTTATTTGTGCCTCCATCTAATGCTCACACTCTATCCCCTTTGTGAATCTTCTTCCTATGTCCTTGATCTTATTTCTATCGAAAATCAGATGATAAATATTAATTTCTATCCAAAATAGGTGAATTCTTAATTATCTATCAAAATTCAGCAGTTCCAACACCTCCATTCTCTTTCAATTTCAGCTCTTGTTCAGTGAGCCATCCCCACATTTTCTATTATAGAAGTCTAAGCTAACTCACCAGGATTGAGAATACTTTCCTCAGCTTGACTCTGTGTACAGTGCTGCATGCACAGTGGTACCCAGGTCATATTTATTCATCTCAGTATCTGTTCTTTTTATGAAACCCTTATCTAGTGCATCCTGGTGACTCTAAACATTCATTCTGGAGCAGGTCAGAATGCAATCTATACTTCTTTTCAAATTTTGAATTTGCCTTCTTTTCTGAAGGAAGATTATTAGGTCAGAGACTTTCAAAAACAAGGCCTTGTTTTCTTGCAAATCTAAGAAGTAATTTTAGACCCAAATGCCATCAAATCAATCAATGTTTTCTATGTTTATAAAGGACATTTTTGAAATATGAGATTACATTTAGAAAAAAAAAAGGTCAACAAATCTTATTTCACAGCTCTAAAAGGCACCCAGGCATTCAGGCAAACTAATTAAGTCTTTAAGATGACCAAGCCAAGCTATCTCATGATGGTCTATAATACGAAAGTTTTAGTAATGCCATGACAACAATCAAAACGATGCGTGGTGATTTACATTGACTGTCAAGTTCACAGGACCTAGAATCCACTCGGAGACAAGCCTCTGGGCACGCCTCCTCGAGACTATCTAGAACAGGTTAGCTTCTGAGCCCCCTAAAGGAATGACATCATTCCCTGGATTTGCTTTCTGGACTGTAAAACAGGAAACCTGGCTAAGCAGCAGCTTGCAACGCTCCTTCCTTCTTGCCTGAGACGGAACATGGCCAGTTGCTGAGGTTCTGGTTGCTGTGATTTCTGTCATGATGGATTCATTCTTTGAGCTGGGAGTCAAAATACATGCTTCTTCCCTTAAATTGTTTCAGGCAGGGTATCTTATCATAGCTACCAGGCAAGTCACTAAGACATCATACTTTTCCTACATAAAAAATATCAGTCAGCCAATTTGTTTTAAAGCGAATACTTTGGAATGGGAAAAGCAAGAAAGCAGAATTTATAATAATAATTTATAATAATAATGAGTAAATAGCAAGTGTCTATGGCTTTGGTTAAAGCGCACACACAAGTGTGGGATCATTATTAGAATCACATGTCCTCCACAAGTACTGCTTCACAAATAAACTAGGATTGCCCTGCAGGAGAAATACTCCATTGGCAGTGTGAGCCTCCCAGCTCAGAATATTCAGTGGTGAGCAAAGAAAAATATTATTTCCAAGTTATGTTTCACGGTAATGGTGTAGAGTTTGCTCCAACTGTGATCTCCCTAAGAGACTGCCAAAGTTACTTTGGGACGGCCAGCCTTGAATCTGAGGAGAAGATGTACCAGCTCTTTTATAATGTAAATGTGATGTGTTCTCCATGAAAACAGTGTTTGTTGAAGCTTTCAAGCAACCCAATAATTCGTAAACACATTTGGGCAAAGACCCTATTCCATACATGATTTTCTAATCTAACAGAAGTAACGGCAACTGAAGGAGTGGTTTCTGAAAACCTTACGGCTGCCCTCAACAAAAGGACAGTATTGAAGCAAAAGGCTACTCTGCACCTCCTGCCAAACCCTTCCCATTGTCCTCTCCAGAGTCTGCAGGCTGCCTAGCTGCAGCTGCAGCCACCATGATCTTTCTTCAACCCTTCCCACCTCATTACCAGAAGCAGTAGATGGAATTCCCATGCAGCTGTTTGGCATAGAACATGTAACTCTCCAACCCAATCAGCTTGCCTCTCCTGTCATTCTTGTTTGCACTCAATAGTGGAGTAGGAGGCCCTTCCTACAGCAACCAGAATCGTACATACCCACAATCCCAGAGGCTCTGCTGATAGCCTGATCTAAGATCTTTCCTCCATTTCTCCTCCCAGAGTGTCCAGGGTGTTCTCTGGGAACCAGGATCATCAGTGGCTTCTACAAATTTTCTGTGTACTGGCTTCTCTTTCTGGTCCTGATACAAGCCTGGGTGACTCTCTGGGCCATGGCTATTATTTCACTGTCAACAGCCTAAGTACTACTCATCTTACTGTCTGTCTTTCTTGGTCTTCAGGACTACTCCTTACTGAAGTCTTCTATTCCCTAACCTCCTGCTCATTTCTTGGTCACTTTTCCATGAGAGACTACTGCCTTGCTCCTCCTACGCTCTTCAGCCTCTCCTGGCCACATCACAATTCAGAGATGTTCTTGCCCTTCTTTCTCACTTTTGTTCTTGGTGATTATAAGGAACTCAAGATGTGAGTCTTCCAAATTTCTCATTCTGTGACCTCCTTAACCAAATGATTCTGTCCTTTATAATTTCCTTTGTAGCCATTCACCATGGCTATCCATTATCATCATAAATCTTGTCATTGCCAAGAGAGTCAACACCAAAACTTTAACTACGGCCATACCCATGGCCTTTCTAAGCTACTCTTTCTGCACCTCCATTGAAAACATGCCTTGGATCTGACAGATTTTTGATTCTATCATTTCTTCCTTGACAATCTGTCCATATCTCTGCCTTATAATCACCCCTTCATATATATTTCAAAAGCTCCAGCACCCTTCCCACCATAGATAAACACTGATCTTGCTTAAAACCTGTTTTCTGTTTCTACTTACCTGAGCAGCTTAATATGCTAAGGAAGACAACACAATGCATAACATTTCCATTTTAAATTTATAACCTTAACTACCAAGAGGATTCTTAATTTATCCAGAAGTCCTATTGTTTTTCCAAGTGGATTTGTTCTTTAGATTACTATGCTATGGCTTTTCTATTTACAGTGCTTTAAAGCCTCTGCCTTCCCCCTTAGTTTTCACAAGACAACTTTAATTCTCCTTTCACGAAGAAATTACAAGAGAATTCCTCTAATCAAGCAGTGTATTGGGGCTGAAGCTGCTCTGATCATAGGCACCAAGGACTTCCATAAGACCAAATCCGATGCTTTATAATCTTCATTTCACAGTAGTGCTTAAGGTCTGGTACCTACAGCTTCTCTTCTCTGAAGACGGATTTTCTATTTGTGTTGTTGTGTGCATAATTATTCTCATGCTCAGCCTCCCCTCTTCCATTTCTTCTTTAAATTGGATTCCTGTTCTCTAACTATTGAACTGCCCTTCATTGTTTTGGGGGCTCTACTCTTTTATCTTTAGATGGTCTGATCTAATGCAGTCTATGTGTGGACACCTCTTCCTAGGACTATGGTACACATATTCCTCTGCTTTCTCCATATCTGCACTAGGATATTGATTAGACATTTCATAGCCAATAGTTCCTAATTCAATTCTTTCTTCTTGAGTATTCCTCATCTCAATGAATAGTATCACTAAACCTAGTGTGCTACCAGACTTCATTCATTCTCTCCCACCCAACTCCTCATCTATCATCACCAGACAGTATGTCTTATCATATCTGCTTTTAGCATCAGAACAGCTATACCCATGAAGTCTCACTAACATGGTTGCCTAAACATGACCTGGACAAGGATGGCAACAATAAAAATGCTATTTTGGAAGGGGCAAAATTCACAGAGGTCTCAAGTCTACATAAAGAACTACAGGCGAGGAGGAGAGTTGAAAGCGGAAGAAAGAGTCTTTCCTGGGGAAGAACACTCCAACTGGGAAAGAGCGCATCCAATACCAAAAGGTCGGTCTTGAAAACAAACATACAAGTAACATTATAAAACTATGTTTAGGAATACACACACACACACACACACACACACACACAATTTGTAATAACTAAAGAGAAAGAGGCTGTGCATTTGAAAGAGAACAGCTGGGGTGTGGTGATATGTTGTTTGTGCTCTAACAAATGAAGCTTGCCTAAAGATCAGAGGGCAGAGCTAGCCACTAGTTAACCATAGAGACCAGGCAGTGGTGGCACACACCTTCAATCCCAGCACTTGGGAGGTGGGAGCCTGAAGATCAGGAGTTCAAGGCCCCACTAGGCTACAGGAGATTTAAGATGTGTCTTCCATCTTTCAAAACCTCCTGCTAGGTACTTGGGCAGCAGAGGAGAGGGTGCCTGAACTGACCTTGTCCCATAGTTACATTGTTGAATATCTTGATCGTCACCATAGAAATTTCACATGATGGATGGAGATAGAGCCAGAGACCCACATTCACATCAGAGCAAGGGACTGAGCTACCAAGGTCCAGTGGAAGAGCAGAAGGAGGGAGAAGAGGAGCAAGGAAGTCAGGACCGTGAGGGACTGGCCCACCAACTGAAACAGTGTCCTTGATCTATTGTGAGCTCATTAAATCCAGCTGGACCATGATTGAATAATCATATGACCAAACCGGACTCACTGAATGTGGCTGCCAATGGGGACTGACTGAGAAGCCAATGATAATGGCACAGGGACCTATCTATCTCTTCTGCATGTATTGGCCTTTTGGGAACCTATTCTATATGGATGCACACCTTCTTAGACTGAGATGGAGGGGGGAGGACCTTGGGCTTTCCACAGGGCAGGGTACCCTGCCCCATCTTAAGGAAGCAGGGGGAGGGTGGTGGGGTAGTGGGGGGAGCGGGAGGGCTTGGGACAAGGGGAGTAAATGTAAATTTTTCTTTTAACAATAAAAAAAAACCTCCCATGGATCTCTACCTTAGGAAAAATGAAAGCAAGTATCTTTTTACCATAGCTTATGAGGCCCTGCAAAGTCTGGCCCTTGGTTAATTCTCTCATCCAATTCCCTACAGTACTTTTTGTCCATTGTACCCCCAGGCAAATGACGACTTGCTCTGAAGATTATTTTATATATTAGCTAAATGTTAAATTAAATGAAAGCTTTGCCGTGCTTTTCTTGATTTACCCTCAAGCGTATCTACCTCCCTCCCTGCACACTCTCTCTCTCACTCTCTCACTCTGCACAATATGTGTACACCAGTCCCGCATCCAGATGTGAGCATATCCATGTGACAGTGCAGGCATGGAGGCCAGAGAACCTTGGTTCTTGCCATCCCTGTCTGAGACACAGTCTCTTTGTTGTTTTGCTGCTGAATATACCAGGCTGGCTAGGCCTGTGAGTTTCTGGAGATTCTCCTGTCTTTGCCTCCACCTTGCCACAAGACCTGAAGATTACAGACGCTTGTGCTATGTCTGTTACATGAGTTCTTGGAATTAGAACTCAGGTCTTCATGCTTGTGTGACAAAAATTTACCCACATCCATCTCTGAAGGCCACCTGCTCCATTTGTTTTTATTATTTCTTTTATTTTTAAGATTATAATTATATCATTTCTTTCTTCCCTTTCCTCCCTCCAAACCCTCCCATATACCCATATACCCTTCCTTGCTCTCTTTCATATCCATGGCCTCTTTTTCCATCAATTCTTGTTACACACACACACACACACACACACACACACACACACTACTAAACAGAATCTGCTCAGTTTGTATAACGCTATTCTTATGTACATTTTCAGGGCTGATCATTTAGTACTGGGTAACCAATTGGCATGCTCTTCCCTGTGGAAGACTGTTTCTCCTTCTTTAGCATCCCTCAGTTACCTGCAGCTCTTTGCATAGGGTTGAGGCACTGTGGGCCTTTCCTGTCTACTTCCACCTGTCTACTGCTGTTGTTCTTGTTCAGCTCATGGTTACGTAGTCGTGCAGTTAGACTTCATAAATTCTGGCTTTACTAGGAGACACACTCTCACAGCAAATTCCCTAATCGTCTGGCTCTTACACTCTTCCCGTCCCCTTTCCTGCAATGTTCCCCGGGACTTGGGTGCAGAGGAGCTTTGTAGATGCATCTGTTGGGTCTGGGCTCCACAAGTCTTCATTCTGAATGGTTATGGTTTTCTGTAATGGCCTCTATTGTAAAGAGAAGTTTCCCCAGTGAGACCTCAAAGAAACATATAATAGTTCACATTTGGTTTTCTTCTTTACGACAATTTGGTGGTATGTATGTACCGCCTTTCTTACAAGAATACAAAGAGTTAGAACATGCTTGCTGTTTTCGGCCAGCTTCCACAGCCTGATTCAGGCTAAGCCACCCTGAAGTGCTCTCAGACAAGCCAATCTTTGCTGTGACGTGACACCTTAAGGCACCTAGCTACTCCATGTCCCTTGTGATACCTGCTATGTTCAACTAAATCGTGTGATGCCAAAGGTCCCATGACCTCTAAATAATAAAATGCCAGACCTTTCCTTTGTTATGGGGATTGATCTGTTGGTTCCGGTTAGGGGAGGCAGGGGATATGGGGGGCACCTGCTTAGGAGATGGCTCTGAAACACCCCCTCCCCAAGAGGCTCCTCTGGCCTCCTGCTGTCGTCCACGATGTATTTGTCTTGGAGGTCCTTTCGTTCTAATAAGTATCACTCCCGGAGGAAATTATAAATTACACGTTAGCCTTCTTTCTGAATGAATCACTAATGGTTTTTAGGTTGTTTTGTTTTTTTTTAAGAACCTGACATTTAAATGTGTCAAAGGAAAACTCAGAACTTAATGCTTTAACAAAACTGATACAAAGCAGCCCCTTGCTCCATACTCTGAGGAATGCTTGCTGGACAATGGTGGCAGCCCAGTGGACATGCAGGAATCTCTTAGAATCAGCCTCCTTTTCCCACTACCTGTTTTACATTAGCAGGGAAGCACACGCACAAGTAAATGAAAATTTAGAAAAGACCTTAACTTGTCAGGGAAAGCTTTACTACCTCAAAAATGGTGTCACTTAACTAAAAGTCTTCCTAAATGGAAATGACCCTCTAATCTATACTTGCAAAAGGCTGTTTTTTGGTAGAATGTATTTGAGAGTTTTACTAAAATAACCACACTGTGCTGGGTAATTTTAAGCTTTGGCTGGAGGAAGTTTCCCAGATGTAGCTGGCTCCTGCATCCGAGAAGGGACTCCAAGCAGATCAGCATGTCCTCAGTGCCCATTTGGGGACCCACAAGGGGCCCAGATGCTTGCCCTAAAAACCACTGAAGCGGTGTGAAAAATCCAGATCTCCAGACCTCAGCCTATTGGCTTGACCCAGAAATTGTATCACTTTGAGGAATTTGAAGTTTATCTAGAAAGAAGTTTTTGAGCCATTGAAAGCTTTGAGGTGGGATACACTATTATTAAATTAACATTAAGATGAGACATTGAAGATGTAGAGTTGAATGCAGAGATGCAGAGGTTTAGAGTAGGCGCTAAAATCCAGAAGAGAGAACTCAGAGATCCTGCAGTGACCTAGAGAAGCTAACCAGGCCAGACAAGCATTGTGGACAGAAGGCAGGGATGTGTATGCAGGGCTTTCTGGGAGGCACAACTCAAAGACTTTGGTGACTCCTGGATACTTCCTCAAGGGGAAGAATGAAATGCTACCCATGCTCTGGCCTAGGCTGCTCATTTAAGGAAATGGATGGAGGCCTGGGTGGGAAGACAGGAAAAACTAATGAAAATGTAAAATTCACTGACTTCTGGAAAAAAAGGGTAGCTCTGCATTTCTCCAGCTATAGTCAATCAGTAAAGGTTTAAATAAAAGCCCAGGGAAGGACTGTGACTCATAAGAGGTAGAATTAAACATCACTGCCCTGGGTAGAATATAAAAGTGCTATAGAAATTTCTGGAAAAGTGGGAGGAACAGCTTTAAACAACGCTTGTTGCAGCACTGCACCTAGGTGAAAAGCTGGGTAATCTCTGTATTCACTGTGAATACTGCTCCCATGCCTGCTGGTGTACCAGCATAGCAAAGTTGCACGGCATCTCAGAGAAACTGAAGCAGGGTGACATACTCCTTATGCAGTGCTCAAGAGTGCATGGACCAGAGGGTCTCAGGAGGGTGAATATTATGCATTTTTCTTTTGTTATATCTATATTTTGTCATTTCTACCCAGAATTTTCCCATATAAATAGTTAAGTAGTTTTTTTTAAGCACTAATCAGTTTGATAAGGTTGATTTGTCCTGGGCTCTTGACAGTGTCAAGTGTGAACTGAATTAGTATCAACTTCTTTATCTACCCCAAATGATGTTACAGAGGAACCTAATAGACATGCTCCTGGGTACTAGGTGCTTAGTCCTGACTATAAAATACCCGCAAACCTGGCTAGCTGCTTTCTTTCCTCTCAACTTGCAATGCCCCCGACTCATGTTTTTAAGTTACACCTCTGACTGAGAGATAGTTTCACAAAAGCCCATCTCTAGCAACAGTGACAAGTCATCTTGTATATAGGTGAAGGACTTCTTGCAGGTGTCATCCAGGGACGTGAACCACGAGAAGAGTTAAGAATGAAAACCCAGTGCAGACTGATTTTGTCAACCTGAATCAGACTTGAGGCAGTCTAATAACAGGTGGTTTATTCCCAATGTATTTGCACCCAGTATAGTTTGGAAAAGGTTTTCAGGTGTAATACAATCCACACTGTACAAGGAAGTGGAATTACTGTGACACTCAACTGAGGGTACGTGACATTTCTTCCAAGAGGATGGGTTTTAGAGATAGGCTACCTGTACCAGCTTAAGGACCCACGGGTCTGGCCTGGCCTCAGTCATAGAGATAGTGTAGAGGTCATTTGGACTATTAGTCACCTCTGGACCTGGTTGTGGAGCTTGGGGAAGCCTCTGGCTATAAGGGTCATTTAGATTACTAGCCACTTCTGATCTTGGTTGTAAGAGCTTCATATGGCCTGGTCCAACAGTTAACAGATCACCAGGTTGTTAATCATTTCCAATTCTCAGCTTTTTGGATAAAAGAAAAGGTTTGTCATCTTTCTCATTGGAAAGACGATCCTGTGTGCTTAATATTCCTGGTTTCTCTGGAGATCTGTGGGTGCCAGGACCTTCGTGCTCTGCTCCTGACATATTTATACCTCCCGCCTTGTGTGGTTTTGGTGCATGTTCATTGTGTGTCCCGCTAAACTGCAAGCTCCCAGAAGGTAGAATTTATGTCTTATTAGGTTTTGTTTTTCCCAGTTTGCATATATTAAGTATTCAATATTCATAAAGAGAATTATTGATATCTCTTACATAAGGCCCAATGTAATACATTATATTTAGAGCACTAGGCATTTCTTCCCCCAAGAACACCCTGCCTGTTTGATGAATCACAATTATGTAAGGCATCGTTTTGCTTCCTTCTCCCCGCCCTCTTTCTTTCTTTCTTTCTTTCTACCTGGACTGTGATGAACTACTTTTTAAATTCCTTAATTTGCACCATCTAAAGCATGCTACACTTTTAAAGATACAACTGCCTTCCTTCTTCTTTACATGGCTTTGACCTCAACATAGACCCTGTAGAGCAGTTACCGCAAACCCTTTTAGTCATTGATAGGATAAGAATGCAATGTACTCTGTCCTATGTAGTTTAACACAACAAATAGAAATTAAAAGCTGATTTACAACAAATAAGACATAGCGAATTTCCATCACATATACCAGGTATTCCATTTCCTGGCCGGAGCCAACCCTTGAACCCAAGGATGGGATCTAGCTACCTGGTCTACCTGATGAGACTGGATATCATCTAAAGAGACAGCTTTTCTCTCTGGCTCTCAAACTCCTGAAACCGTGAATCCAAGAAATCAGACTCTGCCCAGGAATCTCCAGCTGGGAGGAAAAGGGCTGCTACCCTGGAGGCAACGGCAGGAAGAACCTGTCTGCTGGAGGAAGAGCTACGACTTGCTGGCTGCCCTTGTGGGAGAGACTGACCTTGAAGGGGAGACTTGGAGCTACAACAATGATAGGTGGGGGAAAACCTAGACAGGACTGCTTAGTTCTACACATCTTGCCTTCTATTTACCTTCATATCAGGATCCCAAAGATGGACTTGCCCCTCTATGGATCTCTCTGTCTCCCTTTCCAATGTGGCCATACTGAAAAACAAATAATCCTTTTGTGTTCTTCACTAAGTGTTTGGCATTTTCAACTGGATTATAGGAGACAGGTGGCCCAACCTGCCTGCTGGGGCACAAGACCCTAAACCCTGTAGCAGTACGAGAACATTCCTGCAAGGAACTTTCTAAAGCTTTCTATCTGGAACATTTTCCCCCAAGTTTTCTACACAGGCTCTCTTCTCTACATTCGAGTTTCTATGTCAGGTCTTTCCTGCCAATTCTCCCTAACTGGGATGTCCTGTGGGGTCCCTTTCCATGCCCTTCGTCTTCTTCAGAGGAGTGCCTACCCGCACCTCCACCAATTGCTGTGCTCTGATCAGGACAGGCATTGTCTTTCCTCTTCCCTGTTTCATTCCCAGTACCCAGAAGAGGGTCTGGCTTATCACAGGGGCGGAATAAATATTTCGGAAGGAGTGAACACCGAAGGCATTTCCTCCCAGTTCACAGAGTAAACTGTTCTCTTTAGCTTGCCTAAGGAGGGAAAAAGACAGGCACTAGGAAAACAGCCCAGCAGGGAAATCACTGGGATAGATATCCATCCTGGTTTCCCTTGCAGTATAGAGTTCCACTCTATTTGAAATAAAGGTTTGACAGCAAAAATAAAATGTGAAAAGCAGCGATCAACATAAATGATAGTCTGGGGGAGGGAATCACATCTCTAGTCAGTGATAAACATTGGCATTAAGTTTCGATTAAAAACCCAATCCCAGTTCCTGTACGGTTTAGTCCATAAAGATGACAGTAGGAAGGTATGAGAGCAGAACCCATGTCATTTCGTCTGCATCACCCATCAGGTCATTTACAATGCCTAGAAGCCTGTATGATCTGGCTTTATTTGGAGACATGTGTATCTCTTCATGTATGGGTATACCTGCTAGATACATTTAAAAAAAAGCGTACGCTTTTTTGTCTTGATTGCCCCATTCTGCTTCTGTTAGGGCTTCATTTTTTCCCCCTTACAGAATTCCTTCAAAGAAAAATTCTGAAGGAAAAAATGAATACATTTCATTTATTTTTACACTCTGCCAAATCATCTTAGGCAGGCAATAGAAAGGAAAGAGGCAGGCACGTGCTGTAATAGAGCTGTATTTTTTTCTCCTGTATCTCTGCCATTAATTCCCAGAACCTCTGGCCGCCTTCCTTTCAGAGTGCACCACCATTCAAACCTGCCATTCCCTTGCCTCCTTTCAGCCATTCATTACGGTGGAAGTCATGCACCATGGCATTCTGCCAACCTGAATTTTAATGTCACTTCAACTCGAACTGACTGTAGACCTGGGAAGCCATTTGTGGAATGGGGATCAGCCCTGAATCTATGGTCGGCTTGACTACTTAGATTTTGAATCCTTTGCTGTGATATGGACCACTAAGATCACAGACTTTCATGTGCCGTTCCTAAAAACTTGAATCTATATACTGATCCCCAAACAACACTGCTTCACATCACAAGGACTCTTCGGAGGCAGAGTGTGCAATGGAAAGGAACCGCCAGTCTGCCATTCCACAGCACAAAGGTTCTTTCCTTCCTCCATCGATAATGCTGGCAAACCTAATCTCGACAACTTTACGAGTAAATGGCAAATGACTAGGGCAATGTGCTGATTTAATGTGAGTCTTCTCCTCTTCCCTGAATGGATGATTAACATCAACGAGTTGAATTAATATGCCACTTGACAGTTTTGAACAAAGAAGTGGTGGCAAGAGCTCATCAAAGACTACAGAGTAATAATGGAAAGAAAAACTTGGACCACAAAACAAATTATTCTACGAAAGGGACCAGAATAGAAACACCAGTTAGAACTAGGGCCAGTTTTATTTAAGGGACCCATTAACCATCTGGAAAACATGATAAGCAGCATGTTGATTCAATCAGCAGGCTGTTTCAAGTGGGCTGACTGGCTGGCGACTGGAAAATCCAAGGTGATAAGGTTGGGAAATGTACATGGAGATTAATGAAGCAATGCCCGGGCCTGACAGGCTTTCCTGTGATCTACACAGCCTCACGGATACACAGCATGGTAAGATTCATGAGATTTCACTCCGTAGGGAACCAACACTAAGTTGGTTTATAGGAGTTCCTCATCATCTTTCTTCTAGAGCATAATAGACAATTCAGAACATTAGATGACAACTTGAATATTCCATCACATGCATTATTTGCTGAAAAGAGAATACACATTTCTGGGTCATTATCGTGAGTCAGAATCCCATCAAGCATTGTTCACAAGTGACTCGATTTACCTGTCTGGCTTCACTTTTCTATCCAGATTTTGGGGTAGGCTAGTCCAGGAGTTTTCCTCAGTGACCACTAGGGGGAGCATTGGCCAAACTTTGCACATCTGGAAAAACAAGGGTGTTACTGCTTTGAAACCCTCAGACTCACAGAAACCATGGCCGGACTAAAGAAGGAAAAGAAGCCCCTGTTCCTGGTGGGTAATAACAAGCGGGTGTTTTCGGTACAGATCCATGGGTCTGATAATAAACGGCTGATTATCTTCTTCAGTTAATAACAGAAGAGTCATAAGGAAAACAAGGTGGTTACCAACGCCCTAAGGTTGTGGATAGAGACTGTCTCAGCTCACATCTTCCCCAAACTCTGCCTCTCTGCCACACTCTTGCAGGGAATGGAAACCACACAAGCCACTGTGGGAATAAAGAGATTTAGTGACACCCTTAGCTAGAAATGTTGTGTACAATGCCTTCCGTGTGCTCTTTTCCTGCTAGTAAAACTCTATTATTTTATACTAAATTTCCTCATTTGCTTTACCATCCACTGAAAACATCATAATTTAGGGGCTGGAGAGATGGCAACGATTAAGAGCACTGGCTGTTCTTCAAGAAGACACAGATTCAATTCCTAGCACCCGCACGGCAGCTACTACTGTCTGCATCTTCAGTTCTAGGGGATATGACGCCCTTTCCGGGCATATCATATGCACACAGTGCGCAGACATGCATACAGGCAAAACACTCCATACATAAAATCTTTTAAAAATTATAATACTATTGAAAATGTGAAATATGTAAAAAAAAAATAAGAAAGACGGTAAAGGTCACTTGTGATTCCTACACTTAAAATTAAGTATTAGCGCTTTGGTTTAGAGTCTTGAGATTTACTTCTGTGTATATAATTCCATAGTTGTGTGTCTAGATGAAATGCTTGTATTGTTTTATTTCCAGTCACAGATTTACTATAATAGCATGCGCCAGTAACATCAGCGTTCTGAAATTCTTGTTTTAAATAACAGAATACATAGTCTACATTTGTGGATTTCTTGAGACAAGTTCCTTGACTTAAACGTCAAAGACCAAAGAAAATTCAAGAAATTTGGAAGTTACTGCCATTTTCCGTAAGGCTATATCCATCTAGATGTCAACCCGCAAAGTAGGAGGCGACTCTACTAAAATGTGTATCTTTCAGGGCTGGTGAGATGGTTCTGTGGGGAAAGGCACTTGCATGCAGGCCTAACAACCTGAGTTAAATCTCCAGGTCCCACAAGGAGGCAGGAGAGACCCAATTCCTGGGAATTATCCCATATCCATATGTGTGCCCCCTGCGTGAGAGTGGTTGCATTTGCCAAGAACCCTTGCATAGTGGCACCCAATATGTTCATTAATAATCTTTTAATCACCTCTTATTTTCATAATTTCCATTGTAAGTTGCTCATTCTTTTTTATTAGATAAATTGCCAATGTTTTATCTATATTGACTCATAGGTGCAGTTCTTGGAGTTACCTACTGAATTAATTTTCTAATTTTCTTTTAAAAGGTTACTGTTATACCTTACCTGATGCATCTTTGAGGTGCTTTCGTTGTTATTTCCTAACATGAGTTCAACCTTAGATCATTTTTTTTTCAGACTTTCTAAAGATAATTTTAAAAAACAATGGCTTTAGGGCAATCGGTGCATGAGCTGAAGGCAACCTTACATACGATGTTTCCACTGTAACCATTTCTCAAATAGTCTCTAGTAGTGGTTTGTACTTTGACTCAATGACAACAACACAAAACCAACGTTAGCCAAGTAAGTCACACATTTTTTAAAAGCTGCATGAATACTGAGGCATACTCTCAATGTTTGGTATCAACTCATTACTCATTATGCACCTATTTGTGAACACTTATTTTTACTCTTTTTTTTAAGAATCTAATCCCAACCTCCACCCCCATCCCCACACCCGTGTTTCCAACTTTTGTCTGACGATCTTGTTTGCTTCCGACTTCCAGGAAAATCTATATAAGTTTTTCTTTGGGTTCACCTTGCTATTTGGC
>JAQHUG010000233.1:2637089-2658746 GCA_028555095.1 Dicrostonyx torquatus | reverse complement strand
CTCTTGCTTAGCTTGAATGTTTCTTCCTTAATGGAATTCTTAGTACTTTACACAGCCATCTCACAGTGCCCTTTGCATTTGATTTAAATTATTGCAATGATTGTTTAAATCAGTTATCAACAGGCTGACTCCAATCAGACAGATTGGCAAACTGACAAACACTTCTTCCCCATCTACTCACTGTCTTTCCATCTATGAATGTAGCACCCAATAAAATAGTGTGCTAAATCAGGAACTTGCCAGTTTTTAGAAGAATAAACTGGTCCTGTTTTGTAACATCTTGCTGGTGCAATATCTTCATCTATGAAATAGGCATTAAATATAGTCCAGGCTGGGCATGGTGGCATACCCCGGGAATCCCAATACTCTGAAGTTAAAGGTAAGTGACTTCCTGTGAATTCCGGGTCATCCCTGGTCTACAGAGAAAGCGAGACATTGTCTCTGCTCCCTTAACCCCCCAAAAGTCCAGTTAGGCACCTGGGATGAGATTACTATTATTATTTTGCTAAATGGACATAATATTACACTGCCCTCTTACCTTGTCTATTCCCAGAGTTAATGCAACTCTCTGTTCTTATCAGGAGTTTCTTTAGGCAACGGATGGCAAGTCATGCCGAAATTCACAACTGATCTAAAGGATGCAAATAAGTGTCAGTGGAGTTCTCATCCACAAATGTAACATTCTACCTCTGTACCACTTCCCCACCAAGGCTCAGGTACATTGAAGAGGGAGCAGACAGATCATAAAAACCAAAGATCAGAGAGGATCAGCGTGAAGCAGTATCTTCCAGACACCCCAAGACCCAGCTCTATGCATGAGCTCACACAGGCAGCTGTGCTTGCCTAGAGAAGTCCTTCAAAAGAGCAAGCCAGCCAACATTCTAGCATGGATGATAGGGGGGATCCTGAGCCCAAATCCCTAACTGAGGAGCTATACACAGCTGATGGCTTCTGGAGTCAGGGAGTCTGTTTTCTTTAAGGATGTGGTACCTAGTAGGTTGACCACACTCCAGCGGATAGCTCCACACTCATGAGCATGTGTGCAGCACAAAGTGAATTCAGCAGGTTACTAAAAAATCAAGAGAGGAAAGGAAGTTGGGAGAGATTAGAGAGGTCAAGGGTGGATCTGGGAGGAGTTAGAGGGAGAAGTGGGGATTGAATATGATCCAAGTACATTGTATGAAATTCTTAAAAAATTAAAATATAGTACAATAGTCAGGAATACTGTGAAGATCCCATTATTCTTTTAATTTTAAAGCACATAACTGTACTGGACACACAGTGATAGTCACAAGTTAGGAAGCACATTGTGGATAATTTTTACAACAATTGCTAGAAAATGTGAAAAATTCTTGCTCAAACTCTCAATACGTAATTTCAGAGATGAGATCCAATATATTCATATTCACTTAGGCTCCTATTATGCAACTTTGTTCTCTTCTATACAGTAAACACATTTATTGCATTTTATCTTCACCTTTATCTTTCCAGGATTGCATAGGCTACAGACAGCAGCAAGAGGCAATGGAAAGCAGCTTTGTCTTTCAGGAATGAGCAGTGTGAGGCATGATCCTCACACTAACACCAAGGGAACAACTGCGGTGCAAACTCCAAGAATCTGGTTTGTCAACAACTCACGAAGCTCAGGAGACAGAAAACCATCATGGGCATCAGATCCAGGGCCTCATGGACACTAAGCAAGCTATCTGCCTCTGAGCTGCAGCTCTAGCTAGCCTCAAGACTTGTAATTCTAACACGGGCTGACAGTATGGAGAACCTCATTCAGAAGCCAGTGTTACTGTCAATGCCACTAAGGCTGAGGGAGATGCGCATAGAGTGGGATTTTGTGCTCACACTTGGAAAACAAAGAAGTTGATGGAGACTTTGTGCATTAAAAAAAATGGTTTTCTATTCCCCAAGAAAGGGATTTCCTCCTCCTCAGAAACGGCTTGTTATCAAAGCATGAGAGATTTATGCATAATATATTTTCTTGGGGGCAGGTAGGAGGTTCATGGCTTTCATGTTCTTAAAGAGTTCCAGGAACCAAAAATAGGTTGTGAATTACACTTTTAGAATGGTTTGAAATATTTTTACTTCATCCATAAAAGGCTGTTTTTGCTTGTTTGTTTTTTCTCTCATTCTTGCCAACAGGTGCCAGCATTTTCCTCACATAAAGTGACACTACTGGGGGAGAGAAGGGGCAAAAAGTAGATGGAGCACCATTCTAAGATGACTGTTCCTGAATAAGTATCCACAAGCCAGCAGATTCCTCAGAACCGTGCCTGCACTGGAGTGGGCGGCTGAGTGAGAAGCTTCAGGAAGAGTTAACTCACAGAGAAACACACTTCTAGCACATCTATCGGGGGAAAACTCAATGCATCTCTTGGGACAAGAGGCCAGCCTTCATGTCTAGAGAGGATGTCAACTAAGGAACAGGTCACTGTTCTGGTAGATGACCAGGTTCACAGTGCACTGTCACCCACAGTCAAGAATTCCTCCCCAGCACCAGCCTGCTTCTCTGAGGGAGAGAGCAGATCTGCCTCATCCAGGAGCCCCTCCCAAGTCCCAGACAGCCAGAGCCTGCCTAGTTCTTTGTTTCCTTATCAGTTCATCACAGATTCCCACTCAGGACACAACATATTCCATTTTAGATCCATCTGAAGAAGAGCCACAACTCTCTCCAAGCAAAAGAAGACTCTTTGTAAGGGTCCAATCAATGCACTCCCATGCACCTGTTTCACACGATTTTCTTTATAAATTCAATGACCGTGCTTTATCCTCCAACCCCCGTCCCCATAAAAGATTCCAAAGATACTATATCACTTTTCTCTCACAAGATAGGAAATCGCATTCTTATAAAAAGCCACAGTGATGAAGCCTCAAACATCAGAGACAAGAGAAGAGATCTTAGGCAGAGATGGAAAGTCAAGATAAACCTCCACTCTCTGCATCCAAGCTGAAGGAAACACCTTCTCTCTCATGCTTGCCAAGATCATAGCTCCTGTGGAATTCTGCATTGTGGCTGGGCGTCCTCCTGACACCTATCTTTTTAAGTTTGCGGCTAGGAGGTCTGCAAGGGCAGTGACCTCTCCTCTCCCTGTGCTGATCCTTGCCGCTTATTTACAGTATTGTTCGCTTGTTTGTCTGTGATACTGAACGCTAAAATTCTGTCACTAGTGTCAGAAATTTAAACCCCAGGGAGCAGAGTATTAGCTCAGAGCACTCCATGTCTGGTCCAGAGCCAATGTCTAAATGTAACTTTGCAAACCCCCTGGGTTTCAGAGGGCTGGAGAGATGTAACACAGAGCCCTTTCACACATGCTTTCTGGCTGCTAAAATCTTCCTGACTGCATCTCAACTCATCTCTGAAATTGATTTGGGAAAGCACATTTCCATTTGGACACTGGTTTCCTGAAAGGGGTAAGGACATGACCTAGCCCAGTTGCACATTTCTGAAACTGAGAACAGCGCTGCACAGAGAGGAGATGCTTCCTTCTGCAGCCAGGGGTCTGAAGAGTGACAGACCGTTCTAATAACGTCCCTCTTCTCAGTGCAAACGCCAGCTATACCACCTGGCAGCTTTGAGCCCATGCCTGCACTGTTTTCTCCCTTGCAGCATCACACAGGGTTAATTCTTACTAATTTAGTTTTTTCACAAATTTTCTTCTAAATGAACCAATACCCAGGGAGACAGGACACAACTCCACTCCTCACGCTAATCCCAACTAGATCGCCAACATCCAAAAATAATTTACAATCAACTACAGATCCGACCAGGAGCAAACAAAGCATGCAGCCTTTTGAAACAGTCTCCCACATCACGGGAACCCTTGCATGGGTTTTCTTCCATGTGCTCCCTCCAAGCCGGCTTTCTAGGCAGACAATAGAACAAAGCTGCATTCTATTTCAGCCTGCTAATACCAGCGCACAGATGTGTAAGACAGAGGTTTACTCACCAAGCTTCCATAAGTCCATCTTCCCCAACAGCACACACTGCTTCTAAGCTGCTGCCACAGATAGGACTTAGAGTCGTGCCCCAGAAGGACAGTGTGCTGGAAGACCAGATGGCTCCCCAGTAAGCTTGTTCAAGAAACAGGTTTCCAGTTGAGCCATGTGAACAGAGACCCGCTGCACACCTCCGAATGGAATACGCTCCAAGTCCAGAAGAATAAGCATGTAGCTTTGCTTATGTTTATGGAGCTGAAGCCCAGGGGTGCTCCGATTGGCAGGAGTTGTGGAAAGATCAGCCAATCAAAGGGAGCTTCCATTTCAGGGAAACTCCTGCTCATTTATTTAGCATCTTCAGAGATCATCAGCTTTTCTGGGAAGAGCTTTTCTCTGATATGATACTATAACAAGGAAAAAGATCACTTGTAATTTAATTTCTTACAATCTTTGTCAAGACACAGATAGCTCCCTTTCTTAGTCATTCTCAGTGCCTCTCTGCTTTTTCCTATAAAGGACTTAAGAAAGAGAGGAAAAGAAGAGGAACAACAAGGAGCTGGAGATAGTTCACATTCATCAGCCTCCACCTTGGTGGGAAGGAGGGTAGGGGGAGTGCCAGGGCTCAATAATTACTGATTCTGTTGCCATGGAAACAGACTGGCTGCAGCGAGTTGGATTCGTGTAGAACATCTGCTGCCAGACCCATAATCAACTGCAATCTCATCTCTTCCCCCCTCTACTTTTATTTGATTGTAATGCATTCTTTCAACTTCCCTTCACATACAGTTTCTAGACAGAAATGCTACGCAACTGCCTTGCTTTGTAAAATACAGCGTGAGCATCAGGGATGCTCACACATCCAGAAATGCACACAGAAAGAGAAGCATTCATCCAAGCAGGGGTCCCACGAGAGGATCTATACTTTGATAACGACTCAAGATGCAGATTAACTGAAAGAGCTTCTACCCTAACAGAGATCCATAGAAACTTCTGACCTAATATACGGGTGAGATATCTTTAAGAAATAATTATTACCTAATAGTCCTGGAAGACCTCAAATAAAAGTTTACAATGGTGTCTCTCACAAAGCATTACCTTGGAGCCTAAAAAGCCTTTAAATATTGCGATGATCGAACCAAGAGGATTTTGTACACACGGAGTCTTAGACTAAGCTCTTTATTAGCATTAGCACTTCACCAATGCACCCCAGACAGGAGTGACCTCTTTCAATTTTCTCAGCACATTTTCATTCCTCCCATTTATTCCCCTTCTGCTTGCTTTAAATTCTCCTGGTTGCATGCAAGGCATGATCAGAATTAATGTCAGACTCTGCATGTGCTGCTGTCTTTTTTATTGCCAGCAGGGGCCGCCACTGAGCAATAAACGGCTGCATGAATGGCCCTGTCAGGTTCCTTGGAGAGTGGAATCTTAGACATCAATCTCCCATATATATGTCTATATACACAGAAAATAAGGAGCATGAAAAATAAAAGCTATGTTATGACATACATGTCTACATATATATATATATATATAAAATGACAAGCATGAAAAAAAGCTAAGATCTAAGCAGATCTGCCGCCATCAAACCCTTAAGAAAAAATGGCTATTCCATAAAGTATTTTGCAAGTATGAGATCTCTGTGGTTAATGACACAAAGCATGTTTCTAATAGGGCTGATACTGATACAACTCCTGCATGCCTCTGGCTCTGTGAGTCAAGGTGACTTACCTACTTAGCACATATCCTCTGTGCCCAAGGAACAGTAGCTCGGAGCTCCCTCAGTTCCTACTGTGAGAGTGACAACTTGCCCAAATGCCATGCCATCCATTCCCTGGTGTCCAGCCCTGCCCCACCAAATATCCCACTGTCTCTTTATGTCACTGTGCACTTAGGAAGGAATTCTCACCAAGTTCTGCTTGTCAGACACCAGCTCCAATACTGGCGATTTCCTCCACTCTTTTCAGATTTCTGGTGCCATGGACAGTGTAGCTTTTCTGGTAATCAGTCGTGCTGATTTCTCTACTCTAATTTCACCTACTCTTACCCTCTAACCTTGCTGAAAACATCCAAATATTCATTTGCCATGCAGAAATATTTTATTCCACCCAGCTCCTCCACCGAACAAAATCCATTGTTTTCCAGGAGCCAATGACGGTGTCAGGAACTTAGGCTGTGACACACTAGGTGACAAGGCTTCTGTCCTGCAGCTCTTGTTTACTTGTGTTAGTACAGCAGACTAACACACAGGGAAGTGGACCTGTGGTGTATGGGAGAGATCTGAGCTATATGTGCAGTGAGCACAGACAGCAGGTTGGACCTAGTGAGATCAGGAAGTATGTCTTGGAAGTGGTGCTATCTGAGCCAATCCAAACTGGAGGGGAGAGGAACTGTATTTCAGGTATGAGGAATACACACCTACGCAGGCCTTATGCAAGGAGTGTGGCATCTTGTCTGAGGCAAGGCGAGTATGCAGAGTCCTAGACACTAGGTGAAAGTTCAGGTTTTATTCTGTAAGCAATGAAAATCAGTTGTGGTACTCCATTTAAATGACTTCTTGGCCGGGCGGTGTTGGCACATGCCTTTAATCCCAGCACTCGGGAGGCAGAGGCAGGCGGATCTTTGTGAGTTCGAGACCAGCCTGGTCTACAAGAGCTAGTTCCAGCGCAGACTCCAAAAGCCACAGAGAAACCTTGTCTCCAAAAACCAAAAAAAAAAATTACTTCTTGCTCACCAACATATCAACTCGATAGATCCCTTAGTTGAGCTTAATGATATATTAACAGAATATCAACATGATTGAAATAGTCTATTGCACAATATTCTTAATTTGTTGGCTTAGCCTAATGAGCATGACAAAGCTCCAGGAAACATCTTAAGCACTTCACCTGGGTTAACCAATTTAGTCCTAACTACAACCCTGAGAAATATTATCGTCCTTATTACATAGATGAATGAACTAATAAGGTTAAATAATTTGAACATAGCTGGGATTTGAACCAAAGGATTCTGGTTTCAGTCTTTATAAATGTGCTCTATGCCAAACATCTGTATCAGAACACTTATTACAATGCAGATTCCTGGGCTTTATTGCCTCTTCTAAACCAGGACTTCATGGAACAGGATCCCAAGAACTCCAGAGGATTCTTAAAAATAATTCAGTGTGAAGATCACTGCAGACATACTTGTACAGAGGAAAAGATGTCATACAAAAGGGCATTATTTTGAGAATGGTGTGTGTGTGTGTGTCACTTGTTCAGTCCATCTCTAAAGACCCATGCTTACAAGGACAAGGTCAACTTTATTGTAGGGGACTGTAACTTCCTATTGCATTGTGTGACTCAAAGTTAACTAAGTATTCAGCACACTGCGGTACTCAGTAGCTACCATAGTGAACAGGCTTATGAAGAAGCATTGAGGCTTCTAAATGTCTCATTTGCCAGGTGGAAACCAGTTAATAAGCTTGGTAGATCCTGAAGTAACTGACAGTAACTGAAATGCTATAATCACTTCAAGCAACATTATTCCCCAAGAAACTAAATTTTGAGTCAAAATGCAAAGCTAGTATGCTAATATTTTTAAAGTGGCAGTCCCGTGTATCCCCTCTTGTTTATTTATTCAAAGGCGAACAAAGTACGTTCTTTGACTAGCCTACCTACTCATAGATCTAATCTAGAAAAATAACCAGGGTCTCTGATATTTCTCAAGGGAGTTTTCCTAAGAAATAGTCACCTAGGAAACTTTCATGACTTCCTGTGGAGTCCTATCCAGTAGTCCTGCTGCTTAGATCACAAGATGGATGGATACTCTGCTTAACTCCCTGGGTCTTGATAGTTCTCTCTAAGCTGTGGGATGGGAAGAGCAAATGCAACTTCCAGAACTGTTGCCATGCATCATAATTAGAGGCACTGGGTATCTCCGTGAATTCAAAGACAACTACTTAGCTATGCACTGAGCCAGTGATCTTTGCTGTTTTGAGTAAGCAACACCAGTTCCCTAGTCCTGCATGTTCCCAGGCAGATTCTATGTTTATTTCCAGAAACATGATTGTTTAATGTATCAGATCCAACATATTAAGATACCGTTAAACCCTGTTAGGTGATAAACTGTACATTTTTCCCGTCAAAAATACAGTAATTGCTACAGAATGTTTTCTAAACTGACTATTCAAATTTACGAAAAAACCAAACCAAAACAAAAAAGAACCTGATACTTGTTACATTAAGCATCAAAAGAGGAGAAAGACGGTTTTATTTACTTCATTCCAAAAAAGTAACAGTAATAATAACCAATCCATGTGTTTTCAAACTCTTGGTCCCAAACATGTTGCTTCTACACCTGCATCACCTACTTCATCCAGATGCACGTGAGTCATGACAATGAACATGGTGGTGACGACCTCACAGTGCAAAATACAGCTCTGCTACATGGCTTTTTCTTTGGTTGGGTGGGTCTCTCTATAAGGTCCTGTGGGTCATGTTGAGCTTCAGTGAAACTTCAGTGTGGATTTTTCAACAAGTTTACCTGCAACTGCATCATCATCCTCTCAAGACACCTCTCTTGTATACACACCACACACTACATACATACCACGATCCATATACATCACACACAAATACTATATTCATACACATACATACATACCACACACACATACATGCCACATATACCACAGATACACACACACACTTCACTTCTAAAACACAACCATGCTGACTACAGCTTAGACTAGTCCATGTATATAAGACTCTCTGGTCAGAAATGGAGACTCCTCCTAAATGAATGAAGGCAAAGTTACCACTGACTCAGTTTACCTTATTCCAGAGACATGAGAGATAAAGCTGTCCAGTCATTTAGGCTGAGTAGTATAATAATCTGATTGTTTTTGCATAATGTATTTGAAATACAAAACATATTCAAAATCTTAGTTGAACACATCACAATAACATTTTTTCCTCAGGGGAATAAGATCAATAACTGCGTGCAGAATGACTCTACACACGGATAGCTGCTTGACGTCTCACTGACATGGAAAGACAATCATAAACAGAACATACAAAACCTGATGCTCTGCCACTGTATCATTAGGTCCCAGGCCAGTAAGCTTTTTGTGACAGGGCTAGACATCCAGAGGGGCACAAAACCATCAGCAAGTGAATGCGCCCATTTTTACAAGCTAACATCATGAGGTCTTTGCTTCCAAACAGAAGCAGTGAGGTTCAACACATTTAAGCATCTTGTTTCAACCTTGTATCTAGAATTGGGGCTTTTCAGAACAACGACTCCAAAATCTGTCTGAGGAGATAGCATGACACAGTCGCAGAACTCCCAAAGCTGGAGCGGGATCACTCCCACTGCCTTGAAGGCCGAGTTACGCAAAAGGAGGCAATAATCTGGTGATATTTCTTCAGACTTTGCCATAATGCTATTTCCCATGAAAATGCCCAAAGTGTGGGCAAATTCTACAAATGCTGTGAAATAAAACCAGATCCACAAAATACAAACCCACACAAAGTACAAAACCATTTTACAACCCACACATTCCTTCATTCCTCTCCCGAATGACAGGTGATTTCCACTCACGGGGTTAGAGGGCAGGTATGGGACCTTTGGGACAAGGTAGACTTGGAGGAATGGAATGGGCTGACCTGAGGAACATGGGAGAACGGAGAGGAGGACTGTCTGATGTGACACATTTCTAACAATCCTGAGTGTTTGGAAAGGAAAGCTGGGAAAATTCAGAGCTCAGCATCTTGCCAATTCAAGTTTTCCAAATATGCTAGGGAAATGCGTTCCAGAATTGAATGCTGAAGAGAAACGTGCCAAAAGGAGAAATGAAAATGCCCAATTCTCAGTTCAATATTGCCAAGCGTGTCCCTGGCAATATGGTGGCAAAAAGCTACTGGGTCAGCAGTAGGCTACTCTATCAAGGCGCAAAACTGAATTGGTCTCTGTGCCATTATGAAAAGGGGGTCTTGGGGCTCTTATCACACTCTTATCAGTTTTCAGGCCTTTGTGGAGTCTATCTTTCCTAACGATAAAACACATCAATTTCTCATTGGAAGTATTTCCATCTTGAGGAAGAAAACACTAGTTTTTGGTATTCTCATCCTGAAGACTAATAATTTCATCCAAAATGTTAGAGATTAAATCCTGGCTACCCTGTTTCATCAAATTTGTAAGCACTAGAGGCTATTGCTTCCTTAGACTTCTCTGTTTCGGTTTGAAAGGCACATCATTAATAGGCCAGATGCTACACATCCTGATCCTGTTGCTGCATCTGAGTAGGGTATGCTAGGCCTATGGGAAGGATGACCAGAGCTAAGCAGAAGAGGAAAAGAAAATGGAGCAAACTTCACCCAGCAGGTAAAGACTAGTGCAACATGTAGGGGAGAGTTAGACAACCAGAATCAGAGAAGCCAAGCGGGAGATGGAGACGAGGACAGACAAAGCGGATGGGTTTGCAACAGATCCAACAGTTCTGCACAGAAACACCATGCGATGTGTGCATAGGAGTGCTCCATAGAGCAAAGATGTCACCTATTCTAAAGGGACATAAAACAGTTATTTGTATTTTAACTTTGGGTAATGAAAGTGGCTTTATCAGAAGCTAGCACTGTCACAAACATGTGTCTAGAGTTGCAATGTGTAGCCGCAAGAACTCCCAGCACACTACAGACATAATCCCAACAGTGTGCTAGGCCGCACTGCTGCCCTCACAATCCTTCTCTATCAACTGCTTCCAATGACCATATGTCTTCAAACTGTCCCCCATCCACTTTCAGCTAAAGGCACCTGTGAGCCATGACCCCTGGGCAAATCCTCTTGACTCAGTACCCCCAGCTTTCACAGGGAACAGGCTCTACGACCTCATTTGTACGGAAGTTAAATTCAGATAAAACAATCTTTTTTATCACTTTGCTACTCATTTGCAAATTTAAGTTTCTAACTTCAGAATGTGGTTAAGCTGATGATACAAATAAAAAATTGGTCCCAAGACCAATAAGCAATCCACTTATATCCAGGACAAAAGTGTTCCTCTGCTCTGTCAGGTCCTCCCAGGGAGAATATCAAGTGTGGTTTCCAAATAGCTTGTCTACAGTTCTACCAGCTCCTTGGCAGGCACGAGAATTATGGAGCAAATAGTTCAAATAATCACCAGTGTTGTATCATGGATAAATAAATGTTCTTTCTTGGGCTGCTGTGGAATCTATTTTATACTAGACATCTAGGCTCTTCGGAAAGTACACTGAAAATATACATCTCAACAAAAATTTCTGTCTGGAGTAACGCAACTGTTCTTAAACTAATATTTAGAAAGCACTAGTAACATGCTTTCATGTGTTGGCATGTGCTTCTTTCAAGTCTTCGGAGTCGGTATCTGAAAATTAATGAAATTCTATTTGTTAATTTTTCCTCATGTATTCATTGTATTTCATTTTTCCCCAGCCGCTCATAGACTTGTTTTCTGCCCAATGAGCCCCGAATCCTAGGTCAAAGCTATCCTAAAAGTAGTACTTTCTGTATCTTTGGGTCATTTCTGTATAATGTATATGCTATTGCTTTGCCCATGTATTTTACTGTGAGGTTACACCCACCCAGAGATACCCCAGGTACCCTTTAGAACTCAATTTATTATCTAAACGCCTCTAAGTGCCTGATGGAGTATGCTTCAGGCATGATACGGATTGTTCTGCTCATCGTCATGGACACTTATGAGATGAGGATCTCCGAAAGCATCCTGGTGACTCATGGCTTGTCTTCCTTGCCTCCTCCCTCTGCTGTACTCCAGCCTGAGCAGGAGGAGGGTGTTCTGGGAAGCACTCCTGCCCAGCCCCTACCACAGAAACCCAGCTGTGTCCTTTCCTCCGAGACTTGCACATCTGCTTAGTGCTTCCTTCCAGCTAGTGAAAAGACTTTGAATCCAGTCTCAGATGACTTCTGATTTTAGCATCCATCAGTTTCAGGATAAGATGCCAGCACTGGCAAGCTACCCTGACCAGGCTATATTTCACATAATAACCAATAACTTTAGTCAAATTTTAACATGGAGAATCAAGATGAAAAGACTTGCTGAACCATGGATTAGACCACACCTGTAGCCTGGTAACAATTCTGCACCCACAGAAGCACACTTTTACTCCTTCTAGAATGAAGAGCATACATATTTCATGCAATTGTAATTTTGAAATAAACTAAAAAATAAATACAGTGTAAAAGAAATCACTGTTAAAATCACTTAATCTTTTGTGTTTTAACTAAGTTGATATATATTTTTGCATCCTGGGTCCTATATTCCTCTTATATAAAGTGTTTTCTGACATTATATAGTCACAAAAACTCTGAATGATGGAAAATCCTAATACAGAAAGAAATGTATTCATAAATTACTTCCGTATACTGCTGCTGAGTGGGGGGCAATTTTCTGTTTTTCTCTGGAAATCAAAATGATATGAACAACTGTGAACACACCCTTGTTTCACTGTTGCCCCTCCCACCACACATGTGACTCTTAATTCTAGAGACCTGCTTTCTATGGGATGGCTTTGTAATGGAGACTGTCAGTTGCTGGTTTATTTCCAAACAAGAATTTTATCTCCACAGACTTTTTAAAGGTTTAGTGAAATGTCAAGGTTTCTGGCAACACACAGCAAGGTCTATGATGGTCCGTGATGGTTTGCCAAGGACAAATATATATTAACTATATATATATTAACCTGAAAAACGAAAAATTATATATATATGGTTAATTTTTTGTTTTTCAGGAACTCGTGGTGTTCCTGGAAGCCAGCCTCTTAGCCAACTGGTAGCCCTGATCCTCGGTCGCAGAGTGCAGTGTGGGGTATGAGTATGTTTGTGAGCCTCCGAGTTTCCATTCCCCTTGCAGGTCTCGGGCCAGTGCAGATAATCAAGAGGCTTTTGTCAGGTAGTAAATTCTACAAATGAAAATCTAGAGGCACTTTTAATACAGAATAAAATCTTTATCTTTTCATCCAGAAATACCAACCCACCCCTACCCCGTCTTCAAGGAAACCATCACTACTAAGAGGCAGACTTTTCAGTCCTATTTTTGTCCTTCACTTGCTGGCTTGATCTGGTCAAGTGCTGCAAAGTGTGTGCATGTACCTGTGGAAGTAATATCAGTTTACTGAAAAACAGAAGCATTTATTAGCTTCTATCCTCATTAATTTCATCCAACTTAGCTGATATCTGTTGACCATTTATAACTGTTTAATTTCTTTTTATCATATATCCTGGGGTAGAGAACTAAGAATTGGTTCTCGAAAATAGAGTCCAGAAGGAGAGGGCAGAAAGAGAGGCTAGATAATTGTGTTTAACCTGAGACTGTTTTCTTTACTTTCTGGAATTCTACAGCGGAGTTTCAAGGTGGTATAAGGTGGGTCAGGAGTGATGAGATCCTCCTTTGAACCAAAGACAGACGTTCAACATATGGTTGCGTGTTCAGTGCAGCAAGACAAAAACACAGAAAGGAAAAGGCCTAGAGGACCAGTAACTACTATGGAGGGGTAAAAGGACTGAAGGTTCAAGAGCTCTTGGGCTACAGAATGAACTGAAGGCAAGTTTGGATAAGTTAGTAAGACATTAGAATGAAAAATAAAGATAAACTATGGATGTAGTTTAGTGAGGGAATTTCTTACCTAGCCCTGGGTCCAATCCCAGCACTTTACAACCAAAACTGCATGTATTTCAGAGAAGACAGTTATGCCTGCCTCAGTGGAAGGACCTGCAGAAACTGAAAAGTAGGTATCAATGATTAAAATTGATACCTGGCAGGGCAGCACAGCAGAGCTGGCCATGCAAGTACCCAGGGACACAAGCTCTGCCCGGGAGACTGGTGGTGAGTGCAGATGCTAGCCAAATATAAAAAGAGTCGGGGTAGAACCCATGCTTCCCTATGCCTCTTCTGGGACCTTTCCACTTCCAGAAGGCAGTGCTTTACATACATTAGGATGAGCCAGAAGGAACAGCTAATTTTGCATTTCATAAATGGTTTAATATTGGCCATTCCAGGTGGTTACATCTCGATCGGCTCATTTAACACTCACAGCTATTCTATTAAGGTTCGTATTTGACAGATAAAAAGACAAATAACAAGACAGGTTAATCACCCAATAAGGAAGTGCTGGAGCTGGGACTGAACTCCATTCCATGGGCTCAGAGTCAGTTCTGCTGGACTTTATGACACGATTTAATCAGGTAAGTGATCACAGAACAAGGCATGTACAAGAGGAAAGAGTACTGTGAAAAAGGCAGGAGACAGTTGAGCATCAGTGGTCAGTTCTGATGGTTAGCCAACGGCGCCCCTATGGGACGCACATTATAAAAGTGAGCCATTTCACATTGCTGTGTTCTGAAAAAAGACATACAAGTAACATTATACAGCCTGAGCAGGCTGGCTTTTAGAATGTATCATGTGTGTGCATGTGTGTATGCTTGTGTGTGTATGATTGCGTGTGCACACGTGCGTGTGCCTGTGTGTCTGCATGGGTAAAACAGCAATTGATGAAAAGAGAGGGCATGACTTTGAAAGAGAGCAAGAGGAGATAAATGGGAGAGTTTGGAGGGAGGAAAGAAAAGGGGGAAATGCTGCAATTATAATCTCAAAACTGGAAGAAATAACTTTTAAATCATCAAATTTAAGGTGATTTCATAGGGTTCTTTCTAATCCTCTATTTGAGAAATCTTAAAATTCCCCTTGGAATTTTCAATAAGAAGCTAGAATGGGGGAAGGGACAAAAGCTGAGGTGTGTGGGTGACATCACCAGATCTCCTGCACCAGATGACTCTGTTGTGATATGCTTTATAGCTTCTAGGGACTACAAAGTTGTGGCAAACTGTTAAAAATAGATATCTTTTACTCACAGTCTTTTTCTGGTGCATGCACAAATACATTACTATTTATCTGAAACATTCAGAGAACAGACACACCTCACTGGTGTCTGTTCAACTTAGGCTTGGGGGGCAAACATCCTGATTGCTCAGTATCCACAATAAAACAAGCCAGGCAGACTTTCTGCCACACCTGAGGTCATTGGCATAGCCATTTCAAGCAGGCTTTTCATCACGATAAATCACCTACGTGGAAACGGCACACCTGGGAGAACCACAGCTTTTACCCTCTTCTGTTTTAAGGACACTTTGCAGCTAGGAAGTCTTCAGACAGAATCCCATGCTCTGTGATTCATGAAATGAAAATCTGGCATTCTATGCCAATGACATTTCCTTCGGTGGCAGTTCAAGCAGCAAAAATCCATATGCCATCCACTTCAGACCCAGCCATGTCATACCAACGGGTATGTCAACTAGAAATAAGAAACATGGGGACCAGAGCCCACCAAGAAAGCTACTGACTTAAGCGCTACCTAGATACAAATTGCATCCTATTCGGGGGTGGAGGGAGCTGCATTATGCATTCTGGGGATAATGCAGTTTTCTCCTAATTTAATAGAAAATTGGAAGCAAAGGTAAAACACAGTTGGTAATTTTGTGATGAGCTCAACAAGCTCCCATTTGTCAGCTGTGAAGTTCCTCCCTCACACTCACATTCTTGGGGCTGCTTGGGTGGCACCAGTCCCCTAGACAGGAGAGATAGTCAGAAGCTGTGTTTGTCATCTGCACTGGAACATCTCTTGATAGCCATCATGGGAAAGGATAAATGTTATTATTGACATTATTTCCCCTCTATGGCCTGGAAATAGGACAAACGGGAAACTAGAGGGGGAAGACTAGACAAGCTCCCCGATTGCCAAGGTGTGAGGGTTAAGCATAGTTAACAACGATATAATAAATGAATGGGGTTGGAAAATGAAAGGAGTTCCAACTTTGCTATTTGGAAAAGAGAAACTGAGTTTATTTTGCAGTGGCTCAATTTCTCGGATGCTTTCCATCACTTTTCATAAAGCTATACTGGGAGGAAAACAATTATTACTGCAACTTTAACTAAGCAACAAATGGCAAAATTATTGTATAAGTCTCTCAAGGTATTGATATCTGAAGAAGGAATTTGATGTATAGATTTAGAAGGATTTACTGATAGAGCTTATTGACATATTAGGCATGATGGGTCACTTTGTGGGCTTGCTTTGTTTTGCTTTTTGATGAAGTGTCTAGGCTGACTTCAGACTTGCTGGCTTTGGACTCTTGATCCTCCTGCAGCCACATTCAGACTACTGGGATTAATGGCATGTCCTTGCATGTCTAACTAAGACAACTCTTTAGTCAGCAGAACTGCAAAAAATTAGTACCTCTGGCTCCAGGGAACTAAGCAACAAAACATTCATTCTATATTAAAGTGATGCAAATCATTTCAACTTTTGGCCAGAAGGACAATTTTAAATGATTAGTCAGGTATTTCTGATCATTCATTCAGGATTTAACCCAAATTAATTAAGTAGATACTTACAAATGATCTAGAGAATACACAAGATAGGAAAGTTCTGCACCCAATAATACATCATCGTAATTTAGAAAGTCAGATTTATAATTAAATAACTACTGTAGAGTTAAAAAGTATTTTCCAGTAGAAGTTTTGAGTTCTGCATTGTGGAGGCAGAGGTGCAAAGCTTCGTACTGAATTGAAAGGAAAACGGTAACTATCACACTGAGGTGGCGCTTGTGCAAACTCCTAAAGGATAAGGAGACTCTCAACAGGCAGATGGGAGAAGACATTTCTGGCAGAGAGAAGGAGGATGAGCTATCACAGAGAGATAAAAGTGTTGCAGCACATACAAAAAAACGGTGGGCATTCGGGATGTGCTGGCAGCCTAGGAAAGGTGGAGAGTGAGAACACGAGGTAGAGGCAGGAAAAGTATGTTCGCTTGAAACTTTCTGAGTCAGGTAACAGGCAGCCACAGGACAATCATGTGGTCAGACCTGTGTTAGAAAACATTTGCAGAGTACGAAGATTTCAAAGACAGAAGCTAAGTAAGTGTAACAGTTTGTGTCTTAGTTATTGCCATATAGATGCTGTGTAACAAGCAGTCTTAAAAGAAGTGATTCTTATATTCACAGGTCTGTAGGTCAGCTGAGATGGCCGACCCTCTAATTTTGTGAGTGAACTACAGAAAACTGTACCCCATATGGCTTAATCTGGCTTTATTAGTCAAGATGTAGACATAGATATGGCTGTGCTGTTTGTATAATAGTTGTGAGGTAATTTCTAATGTCTTTTAAATCCCAGGCACAGTGCAAGACTCTTAAAAATATAGACAATTTAAAAATCTGCTCTCAGGAAACTTGAGAATTAATAGTTCACTGTTCCATGTGTGCTGTGGGAAGTTTTCTGTATGTGTGTTGCTTTTATTGGTTAATGAATAAAATTTTTTTTGGCCAATGGCTTGGCAGAGTAGAACTAGGTTGGGAAAACTAAACTGAAATAAGGTGGAGTCAGGAGAAGCCATGTAGCCGCTGCCATGGACAGATGCCCTGGAACCTTGTCAGTAAGCCACAGCATGTGGTGATACACAGATTAAAAGAAATGGGCTAGCCAAAGATATAAGAACTAGCTAGCAATACACTTAAGTGATTGGCCAAGCAGTGATTTAAATAATATAGTTTCTGAGTGGTTATTTTGTGATCTAGGCAACCGGGAACGAACAAGAAAATTGGCATGCCAACATGATCGACTATATTCACATAAATATGAGAAAGCTTAAAAAGGAATTCCAGTTGGGAGCAGCATTTTCTCAGGTGGGCTCTGTTTGCTGGAAGCAAGCAGAGGCATGATTCTTTTAAGAGAAGGCTTCCTGACTCAATGGTAGCAGCAAATATTGCACAGCTCCTTTAAGAAGGTTTCCTGGTTTGCCAGCACAAACAGGACTCCTTTGGGAGGTCCGGCTATGGAGTATTTAAATGGGGTCTGTGAGCAGAGTGCTACAGCTTGCTTAATGGCAACATAGACCTGCTATGTGCCTAAACTTGGGGCAATGTACATGATTCTCAGAGGCAGCGATCATGCCTCTGCCATGTTGGACTGGGTGGAGTAAGCAGGCAGGGCCATGTTGGTCCTAGCCATACGCTCTTAGCATTAAAAAAAGGCACTTCTGGTCAGGAAATAATTACAGATATACAACAGATACACAATAAAGACAGATTCAGATAAAAACGACCTCTAAATGGGTCACAGAGTTGGATAAATGTATGTAGGCTTGGGAGAGAGAAGAAAAAATGAGTATAGAGAGTTATAAAAAAGAAGTAAATGGATTTTTTAAAAAATAAAACAAAGTCTTTAAAGAGACAGAGTATAGACAGTCATAGATTAAAAGGAGTAAAGAAAAATAAGCCACATAAAGATGGAAAATGCACAGAGAGTCTGGATTATGTATATTATTGTGGTTTTTTTTTTGTTATTTTTTGACTGTGAAGGAGCTAAGTACAGAGACATTTCATTGTATGGGCTGCTAAGCTAAACCAACATATATCTTTTAAAGATATCATGACTTCAGAATTTGGGACTAAAGATTTGTTGCTTTCGAAAAGAGATTCTTCTTTTGTTTCCACAGAAGATGAGAACCTGTGGATTTCTTTAGGACTAATGTGGTTTGATGGACCAAGACCCCCTGAAAGGTCGCCATGAACACTCCCAAAAAATTACTTCATCCAATAAAAAGGAGGAAGCAGTTTGGAGAGAACTATGCCCAAATTTCCAAATATTGGTTTTTTGGGGTTTTTTTTTGGTTTTTTGAGATAGGGTTTCTCTGTGGCTTTGAAGCCTGTCCTGGAACTAGCTCTGTATACCAGGCTGGTCTCGAACTCACAAAGATCCGTCTGCCTCTGCCTCCCGAGTGCTGGGATTAGGGGCGTGTGCCACCACCGCCCAGCTCCAAATATTGTTTAGAAATGTTTATTTGCATTTAAAGGGGGATATGCTGTAGGGATGCACACTTTGTATTGGTATGGATCTTGGTCTATTAATACAAATTTTAGGTCAATTTTGTTATATGTATATTTATGTTCTTGATTAAGGTACTGTGTTTGTGCAGCTCATTTAAAAATGTAATGTATAATGAAGAAATATAGGTTAATAGATAGTCATCTATAATAGTCAAACTTGTAGTCATGATAGGTTAGGTTTTCTAGATATATAGAGATATATTTCAGTTAGATAGATAATCTCTTTTTAAAATATTTATTTATTATATATACAATATTCTGTCTGTGTATATGCCTGCAGGCCATGAGAGGGCACCAGACCTCATTACAGGTGGTTGTGAGCCACCATGTGGTTGCTGGGAATTGAACTCAGGACCTTTGGAAGAGCAGCCAATGCTCTTAACCTCTGAGCCATCTCTCCAGCCTGATAGATAATCTTCAAACCTTTCAAAGACCTATGGAGGGGATGGAGAGATGACTCAGAGGTTAAGAACACTGACTGCTCTTCCAGAGGTCCTGAGTTCAATTCCCAGCAACCACATGGTGGCTCACAACCATCTGTAATGAGATCTGGTGCCCTCTTCTGGCCTGCAGCAGACATGCAGCACAATACTATATACATAATTAATAAATAAATCTTAAAAAAGACCTATGAAAAATGGCATTTAAAATGTTTAAGAACTTAGGACTTTTAATGATAATGAGACACATCTGCTCCTGGCAGTACCAATCTACTTTAAGAGAATGATGGACATCTAAGAGGCTCCTCATAGAGTTTGTTAGCCATTTGAGCAAGAAACTGCTCTTGTCTGAACTGCTTGACTGCATGTAGTATAAACTGGACATGCAGGACCCACAGAAAAATGACTGCTGAAGCTGCATAAAGAAAGTGAGACAGTCCTTCATAGTTCCTGATTCATGAAAGAGTCTACCAGACATTCTGCAGGACACAGAAGAAAGTGACTGAGAAACTGCCAATATAGGTGGAACTGTCTTTCAAATTTCCTGCTTCATGGAAAAGTCTGTCAGACACCTGGGCCTGTAGGCTGAATATGGGTGCCTTAATGTTACAGAAGAACTCTGGGTGACTGTCCAGGCAGTGAGATGTCTCTCTAAATTCTAGAGTTTTGGAAGTTGCTTACAATGCACTTCCTGTTTACTTAGGTAATATAATAGCCTTCTGGAGTCTTCGACGGAGTTGAAGGATAGATAGGTATAGTTATAGTTTTCCTCATTGATGATAAAAGATAAAGCAGACATAAATGTTGTAACTGTAATTCTTGCTTGGTACCTGCTTTGATATATGTAATTTTATTATGTTAAAGTTAAAAACCTCTTTGCTTTTAGACAGAAAAGGGGAAATGATATGGGAAGTCCTTCTGTATATGTTTCTTTTATTGGTTAATGAATAAAACTGTTTTGGCCAATAGCTTGGCAGAATAGAACTAGGCTGGGAAAACTAAACTAAATGCTAGGAGAAAGAAGGTGGAGTCAGGAGAAGCCATGTAGCTGCTGCTAGGGACAGATGACCTGGAACCTTGCCAGTAAGCCACAACATGTAGTGATACACAGATTAATAGAAATGGGTTAACCAAAGATATAAGAGATAACTAGCAATACACTTAAGTGATTGGCCAAGCAGTGATTTAAACAATATAGTTTCTGAATGGTTATTTTGAGCCTGGGCAGCCAGGAACAAACAAGCAGCCTCCAACCATACAAGTGTTATAGAAAATAGGAACTCATAGAGACAGGAGAGTAGTGGCATCCTAGGGACATCTAGTTGTTGTTAGTAACAGCCATGGACATCAGAACCTCCCTGACAAAGTTGTTAGCCCAATTGGGGAAATGATAATGGAGCTCAATTATCTCCTTCCAGCTAGATTCACTGAAAACCACTTCCATCAAACATTGCAGTCAGCAAAACACAACAAGAGAACAAGAAGGAAGAGGGTGAATAAACAAACAACAATTAGGAGCCAGAAGCTCTCAAATTCATATGTTAATATTCATTTCTTTCCTTTAACACTTGCTGTAAAAGAGCTAAAGATACACTGATAAATTTTGTTCCCTTTGGCCTAGTCCTATCTCTCAACCTAACTCTGTTCCTGTTTCTGGTCTCTTGACACAGAGGCCTAGGTCTCTATGACTGGTAACAGAAAGCAGGCTGGTAGGTGTCCTGAATGAGGCTAATCAAAAACATATTTATTTTGTGTATATGTGTATTTTCCCTGAATGTATGCTGTGCACAATGTATACGCCTGGTGCCATGAAGGCCAGAAGAGAACATTTGTTCCCATGGAACTGCACTGGAGTCATTGGAGTATCATAAGCTAGCATACGGGTTCTGGGAATCGAACCTAGATCCTCTGGAAAAGCAGCCAGTACATTTTACTACTGAGCCATCTCTCCAGCCCAAGATCTGGCATTTTTTGCTGGTGGCACCTAGAAATCTCACGGGGTCTTCTAACTTCTCACAGCTCTTGTTTTGAATTGTTTGCAAATGACTTCTGGTCACTATCTTTCATTCTCACTCTGTGGTAAGTTAAACAACAAATGGTCCCATAGGTTCCTTTACTTGAACACCTAGGGTCATCAGTTGGTGGTGTTGTTTGGAAAGGGAGTGGAACCCTTGCTCGGGGAAGAACATCACTGGGCTTTGAGATGCTTTTATAGCTTCATCTCATTTCTGGTTTGGAACTGGTAACCTTGGTTACCAATTTTTACTACATCTGGAATCAACTAAAACCCAAACAGCTAGACATATCTATGAGGGTTTGTTTTTTGATTTAACTGGATCATGTGAGGTGGGAAGACCCA
>JAQHUG010000233.1:2605249-2633744 GCA_028555095.1 Dicrostonyx torquatus | reverse complement strand
AAAAAAGAAAGGCTTTCATTTTAACATAGTAAAATTACATATAACAAAACAGTTATCAAGCAAGAATTACAGTAACCATATTTATATCTATTTTATCTTTTATTATACATAACTAAGGAAAACTATAACTACAAAACCTAAGCTAACAAAGTCACTCTTGATCTTTTCTGCTGTCCCCAAAATAGTGTAATTGTGACTGATGAGAACAGTCTAATAAAAAAAAAAGTGGCAAAGTCCATGAACAAAGCCCAATGTTACCTTAAATTAACAGCTGAAAACTACAAGCAAGGAATTCATTCACCACTATTCAACAGGAAACATTAAAGGAAAAAATACGTCTCTTCATACAAAGCATTTGGTTCTAGAGGAAGGCTGGCTGCCTGCATTGCAAACCCAGAAACCTATTGTGGCAGATGAGAAGGCTTTCGAATAAATACTTGTTAATAGCGTAGACAGTTAAAATTATACAAAAATCTCATTGCATGACATGAGAGTTCTTTAAAAGACATCTCCTCTACTTAAATATTCATGTTTCAATTAAAATGTACACCTACTTTATTAGCCACACCAGGTCCAGCTCAGATCAATAACAGCAGCACTAGATGGAATTCTAATGAAGATAAACAACTCTGAGTCCTCCCAGCTTCCCCTGGGCACTGACACACAAAGCTGCCTTTCATGACTTGCTGCAAGATATTTTACAGTCACCTGCCTCATGCAAATGAGGCAGTTCATGTTTATTCATGATGAGAGTTACAGACCACCTTTCATTCCATAGGCAGGCTCAGTGAACCTAAAGAGCGCCTTTTGCCCAGCTATGGAGCGGCGCATGCCTAGGAAGAGGACTTCTGAATATGCAGTTGTCTTCTGTAAAGCACACATTGAAAGTCAGTAAGCCAATGCAAAAAGCAAGCATTCCCCCTTTAAGCTCAGGCATTTGCTGGCTTTAACATTTTAAACACCATCCCATTTTATGCCACACCATAACCCGCTAGAGGCTGGTTATTTTCTGTGGATCCTCCTCAGGGGATTCTCAGGATGCTTCCTTCTGGTCAATTCTCCAGTTCTTCCTAATTGGGATTTTCTCCCATTGACACAGATGAAGCTCACAGCTTGGCCATGGGCAGCTGCTTTGCTGGGCCTGGGTTGTCCCAGAGCAATCTGTGATATTTTAAGCATCCATGGCTTTTCCTCTGTGAGTTTAAGATTCCAAGTGCGCCTCGCTTATTTTGCTGTTGGATCAAGTTCCAAAATAGCCCTGTGACTCCACTGTAAGGGCACTTTTAAAATTGTCTCTTCTGGTTTGGTACATCAAAACATGCAAAGTCACGTGTTCTTTGCAATGTTGACTTTGATAGTGTCAACAATGCCATAAAATCAGGTAGTTGATGGTTCCTAGAATGGCTTAACCATCATCAAATATGTCTGGACAAGTAGTTAATTGTTGAAGAGGCCTTAATTCTCACCAACTGTCATGGACATAAGATTCCTGACACCTGCTGATCTTCTATCAGGCTGCTATCATAGTGTGCCAACATGGAAAACCAAGGCAGTTCATAAAGTGGCTGGGAAACAAGTCACTGAAATCAGCAGCCATTTATTTTTGCCCCTGTTAGAAGGTTAGCAGTTCAGTTCAGAATTTAATGTAAGGGTCAGGAACCTCTCCACCATTTGCTATCATTTCACCATAATCTACTAAAAACGACTTTTGACAAAGCTGTTTACTCATGCTTCACAGAAGATTTATCTTACAATTTCTAACAAAAAATCCATGTTACATCTGCTTATGAATTTATTTCCTCAAAATATTTTTATATTTATTACTTCAATCACTATAACATTATCATAGGAGAGGATGAGATGTCATTTCTATTCTTAAAAGTTTTGTTAATTTCTAGGCAGACAATTCTTAAGTAGCTAAAGGACACACTGTCATAGCACTCAATTAGTGCAGGAAATTTGTATGAGCTGGAGATACGTGTGGCACAAACTAACAGATAGAAATCCCATTGACAGAAATCACTTTAAATGATCAACTCTAGCTTCATGAGAATATCCATGGGTAGCTTTTACCAGCTCATAGCTTCGGCCATCTGTGGTTCAACTGCCTGCTGGGATAAGCGGCCCCAGGTGCTTCAAATGTACCCAAGGCTGAGGAATACTGCCACATAGATCCGTATTTCACATGTAAACCCTTGTTAGAATATTTAAAATGCAACAATAATAACCCACAAAAGCATAAAATATCTTTGAATCCAAAACATCAAAAAAATGAAGGCTTCTGATGATGGTTGGGGCGCTTGTGTGGGGAGGTAACTGGTGGCAGTTAGCTCTTCCCTGACGCCCGTGAAAATGAATAATGCATGCTCTAAAATATTGGTAATAAAAGGCAAAAACACAGAATACAAACTCAATGGCCTGAATCAATGGATTATTCTGTAGACTGCTATATTGAGAAAAATGAAAGTACTTCTCAAAGCATAAATATTTTAATCACTCTCCTATTCTACTTCTCTTACAGAAATAAGAAAAACATTCCATCTGCTGCTTCTCAAGCCTGGAAGAGCAGTAGACAGCTGCTTATCCAAACACCCTCTTCAAGCAGTGGCATTGATAGAGGCATTAACTTGCATAGCACATTCCAGACATCTTCAGACCAAAGTCCAAGCCACGTGGTTAGCAGAAGCCATTCCTGCCACTGATAGAACATGGCATATGTGATGTGTTGGCAAAATTAAAATTTTGAATTCGGGACCTTGAGGTACTCAATTCCTTCTGCCTTCCCTGCTATGTACAAACCGACCAGAGCCTGAGATAGGATCCAGAAGAGTTCAAAAGCAGACTGGGTTCTTTTCAAATATTTCTGAATTTGAATTTGGACAGTCTCGGGAACATGAAATCATTTAAATCTATCAGGAACTCCGAACCCACATTTGTTCCTCAATTCAATCTCCTCTGCTACCAAGTTAATAACAAGAAGAGAAGTGAAAACTGATTTCAATTTCAGCACTTCTCTCTCTTTCCATTTACTACTGAGTAAGGCAGCACAGCGGCTGATAGGCAGGAAGCAAGAAGAAAAGAAATAAAAAAAAGAGAAAGACTAACTTCAATTTGCATTAGTGGCGCTACATAGCACCTTCCCATCTTTTTTCTTTCTTTCTCTTCTTATTTTTCTATAATAAAAAGGTTACTGCAGGCAAAATAGGGACACAAAAGAAAAGGGACACAATTATATCTGTACTTGAGCAAGGACTAGCAGAACTCACAAATTTTGCCTACCAGTAAAAATATCAGGCAAAAAAGCTTATCTATCAATATTACATTAAAAGTCATTATTACCACTTAAAGATCAAATACAGACACAAATAAAATATAGACTACAATGGACAGAAACATGCCCTCCAAGGATGACCATGTTTTAATTCCCCAACACTTGTGACTGTGCTACATGTCAAAGTGTGATTTAGATTACCGGTAACAACTTCAACAACCTTAAGACAGAGAGGTTATTATCCTTGATTGCCCACATTACATACAATCCAGGGATTCTTAAAAGATGGGATGGCATCAGAGAGGACTGGACCCACAGCTACTGGCTTTGGTGAGGGAGAAACAGGATGCATACCAAGGAATACAGCAGCCTCTAGAAGCTAAAGAATGAGAGGCAACAAATCCTCTTCTAGACAGACAGAAACAGAGCTCTGCAGAAGCTGAGACTATTGCCCAATGAGACACCGTTAGCTTCTGAATTACAGGACAGTCAGGTAATAAATTTGTATTGCTTAAGCTACTAATTTTGTAGTCATCTGCTGTAGTAGCAATAGAAAATGAATACATATGCTATTTACTATTTATATCTATGTATCAGTTTATTTATATTTCAAATAAATAGGTATGCATTTATATATCTATCTTTGATATGCTTTTCCAAAATAAGCAGGAAAAAAGCATGACTGAAAATTAAAGGGCTTTCCCATCTTGACCCTTCTCTGACACTCATTCTTGAACCAATGTTAATATATGACTGCCTTCCCCTGGAGGAGTGAGTGTCCCAACATTTAAAACCAAGGCTGGATAGCTGTCCCCGCCCCCCGAGCATATGAAGAGTCACACTGAACCAGACAGAGTGGCTGCAGCCACTTTGAAAGGCTATTGATTGACAAATTTTCCGAATGTGGAAGGCCTTCTTTCTCTGGGGCGATTTGCACCTGAATGGCAAAGTCTCTCATAATCAAGTGAAGTACACGGAGAGGCTGCGATTATGATTGCTAGTGAACTACTGGCTCCTTTCCTCCCCAGTCCTCTCTGAACCGTGCCTGCTCAGGCAATGCTGATCACATCCACAGTGACTCTGAACTGCAACTTGTAGATCAGTGCTCACTGCTGGGCACATTGCCATGACCAGATGTCAGCAACCAATATGCGGTACAAAGGAAAGATGGTAGACACCACAGGGGAAAATACCCCGTGGGTGAGGTGACTATGCCCAGGAAGATGGACAGGTCAGTGTCTGACTGAGGTTTCAGCTCTTGTCCTGCTTTTCTTTCTTTTAAGCCTGTTCAAGATGCCACAATCCAGAACTTGTAAATGAAACAAAATGGATGTGACATAAATTCAGACAGAATTTATGAAGACAAGTGCAGTTGTAATTTAGATATGATATATGCACCAAGGCTACAGAAGTGGGGCCCAAATCCCTTAGCCTCTTAAAGACAGTTATAATCTAGAACCAGGAGTGTGGGCTTGCTCAATGAGTTAGAGCCTTATTTAGAGGCATGTTACAAGTGTTACAGGCTAAACTATCCCTGTACAGACCCCCAGGCTCATCCTGATTAGCCATGGCTTCACTATTATACATGTCTATTGAAGGATAAAGGGATAAAGATGTTCTTTGTCTCTAAAAGCAGGGAGTCTACTTCTAATGCCCGTAAGTTAACCAAGAAATTTAATGAACATTCTCACACCCATGTAAATGGAAAAGAAAAAGCTATACTCTTTAAAGTAATGACACCAGAAGAACACAGAAACAAGTCCTGGTGAGATGGCTCAGCAGATAAAGGCGCCTGCCACCAAGGTTAAGGACTTGAGCTCAAGGCCTGGAACCAGCATGGTGAAAGGAAAAAACTGGCTCGTGCAAGCTGTCCTCTGCGCACATACCTACACAACAAATACACGTAATAAAAATGTCTATAGGTTCCACAGCATCTTCATTTGAATAACCAAATACTTGCTCTAAACCAAAAAATGGTTTCCTGAGAGAGATAGTGCCTCTGTTATAGCAAGAATTCTTACTTGGACATAGAAGGCAGATGATCTTAAGACCTTCACACTACACAATGACACCAGTGTGCAAGGCATTCCCTACCTGGTTGTATTGGCTCTGTACTTGTCTTCTGCAAAGGTTCCCTAATAACCTTATACCAGTGACGAGGGGTTCTGTACCAAAACCACGAAGGAACAAATCACTGTGACAACGTTTCTCCAGAAAGTATCTCTGTTGGTGGCCTTCCTTAGACAAGGAGCCAAGGCTGTCTCTAACAAATAGATAGCTAGCGGCTGCTTCCATTTTTGGTACGATTTAAAATCACAACCCTTTCCTTCTCTTCCCTTGGCGACTACTTCCATGCACAGCTGAGGAAACACAGTATACCGTGACGGAGGCATGAGCTCCAAACCCATCCGATGACATGGTGCACACCAGGCTACCGCAGCCACTTTACCTTGTTGAAGTCTTCAGAAGTTGCCCTCATTTCCTTCCATGTCTTGTTCAGGAGCTGGATACAGATGCAGAAGAACTCCTCGAAGGCTCTGTCGTGGGTGAAGAACATCGGGTGGAAGTCATTGCACGTCTCGCTAGCTGGAGGAAAGAGAAGCGAACAAAGGCAAACATTTTATGATAGCCGAATGTGGAGTCAACCCACATCAGGTGTCTGCAGAGACAAAGGGACATACCTTTGATTACACGGCTATGGAGAAAAGGACCTTTGAAAAGGCACCAAAGGACTGCTCCCGCCCTTAAAAGCTGAAGGCCAGGGTTTCAGAACTATTCTTAGGCACATGTTTTGACTGTAAAATGTCAGTTGCTCATCCACCCCAGAATGTGATCCCAAAGCCTTTGTTCCAGGAGCGCTGGGATAGGTAAGCTTTGAGAAACGATTCCAACTGTTTTCTGAGGCACAATGCTTTTTATCACCCTAATAGAATAATAGGCAGAAGATGGGCTGTCCTGAATATACAATTAATTCCAACTTTGAAAACAGCATCTATGATTATTTCTCCAGGGGACATTTTTTCCCCTCTTATGGCCATGAGCGGGGACTATATGTGATCATTTGCCATCTGATGCCACTGACCATTTAACTTTACAGGCCAGGCACAGATGGCTGAAGGTCAAAGCAACCCAAATGCTCTGAATGCTGCAACGTCCAGATCTCACCGACAACCAGGAAATTAGTTAGGACTATTTCCAAGTCCAACTCTAGTGATCTTCCTTGGGAAAGATCCAGGCCAGCCTTCTCTATCCCTCCCTTCCCTCTGACCCACACTCCAGACCCCTTTTCACATCCCAGCAATCTTCCAACCTTGCACTTTTATAGTCCTTTGAAAAACAAAAATAATTATTTTTTATGTGTGTTGAATGCTTCACCTGCGTGTATGTAAATATCCTGTACACGAGTGTTGGTGCCCATGAAGGCCAGAAGAGGAAGTCAGATGTGGAAACCCGAGTTACAGACGATGCTAAGCTGCCAGGAGGATGCAGGGAACATTACCTGGGTCCTTATCACGAGCAATAAACACTCCTAACCACTGAGCCAGCTCTCAAGACCCCAATACAGTCCTTTTATAAATGTGACAACTTGTTCGATCATAAAGAAGTTCTTAATACCTGTGTCGTGGAGAAGGATGTTGTAGAGTTTGGGGAACTCAGCTTTGCAACCAGCTCCACCAAAAACAAAAATAGAAACCAAAAAAAAAATAATAATAAAAAGCCCAAGATTTAAACATACACATGCATGCACACATAATGGGGAACCTTTGCCAAACAATTATCTTTAAGAGGTGGGACCAAGTTAGGGTGTGGCTTTCTGGGATCTGAAGAAAAAGCAATGCGCAGCCCAGGTGCTCTCTCTCTCTCTCTGTGGTTCCCTCCAAGCTGAGCTTGAACTTCTCGTTCCTCTTTCGTGAGTTTTCCCCTTATAATAAATAAAAATATAATTGTTTTATCTTTTAGCTAGCCTGGTTATTTCCCGAATCGAACTAACTTCCACGGTTGGCGCTAAATGGTGGGGCTCTAGCCAGCCACGGTCAGGCTCCACCGTTCATTTGGGAATAGAATTCCCATGCAGTGCCCCTGAGTAGCCGCTAGCCACTGTTCTTCATATTTTCTCAATAAATGCCTCAAAGCTGCTCCAAGTCCTCAGGCACCTTGGCCACCCACGACTGTGAGGCTGGCTTCTGGGTCCAGCTTTTTCCAGTGCTCGCGGAAGCTCAGGCAGGACGCAGGCTTCCCCTGGTGTCTCTGTTCAGCATTGCTTTCTTGCTCTCTTTGTACTCATGTGGCTGCTGACCAGTCAAGGACTTCCGCGGAGCATATGGTCTGTGATTTGCACTGAATAACTGTTCTTAATTTGACCATATCTTTCAGTATTTAAGGCTAAAATCTGATTCAAGCCGGCCATGTGGCTACAGGTGTGCTGCAACACCTACTGGCAGGTAATGGTTATTGCACCTACTCCAAGGGCAAGATGACAATTTAACAATCCAAGAATTCAATAGCTGTTTTACTTATACCATGTATGGTGTTATGTAAGATTTATATGATTTCCTTCCTACAGAGGGTGCTGAGATATTGTCTGAGCGAATTCGTATTATTAAATGTATTAATCAGACTCTGACAAATGGTTATGATAGATTGACTAATAGAATGTCTCTCCAGGAAGGTAATACACATGCTATAAAAATTAGGTCCAAGGATGAGACATTATCTTTACTGGACAGACTTCACACCTTGGAATTCTCAATGAGGGCATTAAAACAGAACACTGGACAGAAGATCCATACTTTACAATAAGCAGTGGTAAAAAGATTTTAAAAGATTGAGAAATTTATCAAATTTGATGACCAGGGACAAAAGGTACAGAGACAAAATGTAGCCTCATCAGTATGTACCAAATTCTGGGACAGCTTTCCCAGAGTTCTACCTGCTTTTCCAGTGATATCATTAGAAAGAGCATCTGGCACCAAATGTCCTAAGGTAGTCAAAAAATACACATGGGAGCTCATACATACGAATGATCTAAAGGAAATTAAACAAGTAATTGTATCTTATGGAATACTCTCATCCTTCATTAGAAAAATGGTCAAAACATGGATTTAAAGTAACAAGGCGGCCGGGCGGTGGTGGCGCACGCCTTTAATCCCAGCACTCGGGAGGCAGAGGCAGGTGGATCTCTGTGAGTTCGAGACCAACCTGGTCTACAAGAGCTAGTTCCAGGACAGGCTCCAAAGTTACAGAGAAACCCTGTCTCGAAAAACCACAAAAAAAAAGTAACAAGGCAACAGCACAAGATTGGATTCAGTTAATTTCAGTGGTCCTAGAAAATGGACCTCAGCTGCTTTGAAAATGTTATTGGAGAGAAGAAGCAAAAATTTTAGAGCAACAGAAAAAGCAAAAGGACTTAAGATTTCTCAAGATCAAATTCTGGTTGAGGGACATTACTCTGATCCTCAAGATTAGGCTCTTTACAATGAATACACCTTGTCCCTATGTAGCACAGTAGCTTTAAATGCTTGGGACAGGACTCAGGAAATAGGAAAGAGAACTGAATCATATATTAGGGTTAAACAAGGTCAGAGAGAACCCCTTAGTGACTTTTTACAAAGATTAACTAAGGCTGTACAGATAGGGCTAATAGACCCAGAAGCTAGACATGCACTAATTGAATTTTTGGCTTTTGAGAATGCCAACTTAGAATGCAAAAAGATCCTTGGTCCTTTAAAGGACAGATCAGCACCAATGGATGAATGGATTTTGCATACAATGAATGTTGAGACATTTGTTATAGTACTGAAGCTTGTGTAGGAGAAGCAATTTCCAATGGTTTGAGGAGACATCAAAATACCAAATGTTTTTATCATGGTAGAATAGGACATCTGAGAAGGGATTATAGACAAGAAATTCCTAGGAATAATGTTTCCTCTTGGAATGGCAAAAATAGGAGGACTCAGTCTTCAGGTATATATAGGAGGTATGGCAAAGGCCAACATTGGACCAATGAATGTAGGTCAACAAAAGACAGACAAGGGAACCTGATACCTTCAGGAACCTCCTTGGGGGGCCTCTAGCAGGCCCCCCAAGCCAAAAGCGGTCCAGTCATTCCCAGTCACTGTAGAGGACATGTCTTACCAGGAAAATTAAAAAAATCCAGTGCCTACTATAAAAAAACATTCTGGTCTGGATGATGGAATAGATGTGGAGGATGAATCAAAAACTCCAGTAGGACATAGGAAACGTATATTCTGGCAGACTTCTATAAATGTACCAAGAAGAGAAAACAAACTTCACGTGGCGTGTCCAGCTGGGAGAGACTGGGCGGGTCAAGAGCAGAGCTTACTGCAGAGAACTTCTCCTGCAGAAAGTCATGCTGCTTGCCATGCATAGGAACATCCACTTCACTTCCGGTACAACCCCCTTCTGGTACAGGCCCACAGCCAGTGAACTCTGAGACTCCTCCAGAGAGGCTAATCTGCTCTGGCAGTTGTTATGTGCCACCATATCTATCCACAAGTATAGTGATTCTATGCGTCTGCCTATCGAAAGCAGCCACAACTGGGTGTATTTGTACAGCTCCCCACTTCTGAAAGGACAACTTGATATGCGATAAACAAATGTCACTGTCCATCACACAGCATAAGGACAGAGGTTACCTACAATGCAGTCATGCAGAAAGGACCTAGAAGCAAAGATTTGGATTCATGTCCAGCCCATGCCAAACAGGGGAAAGTCACTTTCCATTTCTTAGCCCATATCGTCTTAACTAAAGTGTAGAAACGAAACTCACTCTGCCTTCTTTCTAAGCTTTGGAGAGTATCACACACAACATCTCATTAAAAAGAAATGCCCTGGAAAAGATAAAAGTTATATAAAGAGAGGTGCTGGTCATAACAGCAAGCCTCATACGCCAGCACACCATTCCAAAGTCTTTCCTCTATTTTCTTGTCAAGTTTGCTCACATCCCAGCAATGAAAAGCAAGAAAACACAAATAGAGTCACTCCACCCCAGAGAGGCACCAGCAAATGCGAAGCTTTGACCTGAGATGCAAAGCTTTTCAGGGAGTGTGGAGCACCAATACAGGCCGACCATGCAGCTTGATGCCCTGGGCAATGAGTCGTCAGTCTCACTTTCATGACCACTGGAGCCCATGAAATTTACAAGTCTACGGAAGCAACTTAAGATGCTATTACCGTCCAAGAACTCATTATTAATCACATTATCATTTTTGGACCCAGTATGATTATATGTGTACTTTATATCCTAGTTAAATTTTTATAGCATTACTGGAGCTGAGACAGCTCCAAAACTCAGGAGCCCCATTTTTACTTGGATGGAGAGAGAGGGAAGGAAACTCATAATAATAGGCAGTATTTATTGGATCTACATTATGTGCTAAGCGCCACGGGCACTATCTTAGTAACAACCCAGGAAGGTGGGCATTATGGGTATCTTCATTTTATACTGAAAGAAGGTAAAAGTTGTAAAAATGCAGCCTTCCATCATGAGCATTTTAGGGGGCTCTAAGTAAGCATTTGAAACCTACAATTTAACTGACCTAACAGTAGGCTCCTAGCCTTCACTCACATCAAGAGCACAGGGAATTTCCTGGTGGTTGCTGCTTAGAAAATTAATTTCTCCCTGCATGTTCCTAGACCTCCTGTACCGCTCCTTCAATAAGAACCAAGATCATGACCTGCAATGCAATGGGGCTTCCAGAAAATGCACAGTTACTGCTTTCTGGTTGAGAGCACACAGCCTTGTGATCATAGCAATAAAGCTGGCAATTCTACCACTGTGAGTCACAAACTGTATGGTGGTTTTGTCTAAGTTAGGGTTACTTATTTACAAACACATGGGAGATGTATTAGTTTCTCTTTTCCTTTCCATTGTTGTCTTTTTTTTTTAAAGGAAATAGGAGATTCAGAAAGAAGAGATGACTTTTCAAGTTGTATAGTGTCTTGGTTACTTTTCTATTGCCGTAACAAAACACAATAACCAAGCTACTTAAAAAACAGAGTTGAATGGGGGCTTACAGCTTCAGAGAGTAGGTCTATGAAAGTCATGCTGGGGAGCTTGACAGCAGGCAGGTAAGCATGATGCTGGAGCAGCCGAGAGTTAACATCCTGATCCACACTGAAGTTGGTAAAAACTAACTGGGAATGGCTTGGGCTATTGAAACCTCAAAGCCTACCCCCAATGACACACCTCCTCCAACAAGGCCACACCTCCTAATCCTTCCCAAATAGTTTTACCACCTGAGGACTAAGCATTCAAATATATGAGTGTAATGGGGGCTATTCTCATTTGCACCATTATACACATAGATTGTGTTTCTAGGATTAAAACTTGGGTAGTAATGACTCCAAAGCCAATCACTGCTGTTCTCTTGTGTTCTATGTTCTTAGTTGGGTTTGTTGGTTAACTGCCTCTGTTGAACCTCCCAAACATAAATCTAAAGCAATAACTTTTTAATTTATCACATATTTACAAAGTAAATTTTTCAAGGGGCCAACTTTAAATACTTAAAGCACATTTTAGGGCTATGACTCCTCTGCTTTTGTCCTGATACTCATGGTCCAAGAAGAGGTCTGGTTACCAGGGACACTGTTTTCTGAGCCTTTCTTCTCTTTTCTTTGGGTCTGGGTCAAGTTTCATCTTGACAGCTCTCCTGAATACCAAGAAAACCAACTTAGTACCAAGCTTCTGGCACATAAAGATACTCTTGGTGTCTACCACATATCAAGCTACCCCCAAGTAGTCAGTCACCAGTGAAGTTCCCACTGGATGAATTCATGTGATTGATGTATTTCAAGAACCTTATAACTTTGGGTCCATGTAGACAGAAACCCAGTTTTGAGCCTGATAACCTTACAGGTAGCTATAAAATATCATTTTCAGCTTCTATTTTAACAAAGAGAAGTCATATGCACAAATCATAACCAGTGACAGAAAAGTAGAAATTGCTCAGTAGAGTTTCCAGGAAAGACTCTTGAAGTGTAAGGCTTGATTTACATATGCTCCTTTACTCCCGACTTCCTACTTAACCCATTCATGTTAGGAATGTAGGATGATGACTATAGATAGTTCCACCATTTCGTCAGCCTAAAAATGAGGGTTGTATCCTAGATAGTTGGAAAGAGCTTTGGTGCTACTGTGGAGATACCATAAAAACCCAAACTTGTTTTCTTGAATTCTTTGTTTAAATTACTGTTCTGGGGGGTTAGATTTTTGCTGTTATTATTATTTTGCTTTGCTTTACTATGCTTAGATATTTAGCTATTAATACAGAAAGTTGAAGTTCAGACAGTCCACAGACAGTAACTTAAGAAAACACATTCCTAAGATTATGTGGCAGTCCAAAGAGGGGGAGGCAGTAAGTACAAGGACTATGGTCAAACATTTGTATACAAACATCAAATTTGATGTTTCCTTGCATGCTGTATATCCTTAGATGATTAGGCTCCTGGAGCATGTCACATCAACTGTGAAATGCAATCATATGAGATGTTCAAAAGCATTAAATTAAATAAAATAATTTCTATCAAGTACATGCTGAAGAGCTTGGTGCACATTCTTTGCTATCCCATTGTCATAGTGACATTCCATAGCTGCATAGAGACTCTAACAATGCTAGAGATGAGAAAGAAAGAAGAGTCTGAGGGGTAGGCCTTGGGGTCCAGTAGATATGGAGGGAATGGAGTCAATCACTCTTATTGATTATGTTAAACCCTGTAGGAGCACTGAGAGCTCAGAGGTGAAATGTCACATGTAGAGAGAGCTGCCCACAGTGAGCTGGGCCCTCTTACATCGAATAGCAATCAATATGTCCCCACAAACATGCCCACAGGCCAGTGCGGATGGAGACAATTCTTCAGCTGAGGTTTCCCTTTTCCCTGGTGTGTCACACATTGGCAAGGAGATTAGCTATCACAGAATCCATCCGAATCACCTGCTACACTTGAAGGTAACAGCTGTCAGAAAGACAAGGTGGTACATCCAGGACTTCATGATAAGAGAAGGGTCACAAAGATGCTTTCAATTCAACTACTGAGGTTCAAATCCTAGCTCTATCATCCGGGTTACACAGGAAAGTCTTTTCATGATCTACGCTATGGTCTTCTCATATGTAGCACTAAAGAACATTTTATCAGGTAATGGAGAGGATAGGAATAATAACCACAAGAGTAAGTAAGCTCAATGTTTAGGTTTAGGTCAAGAGGACTACCAAGCTCATCAGTCATGGTGTAGATGTCTCTAGGGCTACTCACTTAAAAATCGAGAGTTTGTAGATGATCATAAGGAAGTACTACGTCTCAGGAGAAGTCTTCAGAGGTTTAAAAAAATAGGGACAACATAAAAAATAATAGGAAGGGTGAGCTTACTATTGTCTTTTAAGGAAAGCAGCAAGGGTTATTAAAGAAAAAAACTGAAGTAGCAGGCAGTGCTTTTATAAATGAAATTTAGAGAAAAGCATTCAATGAGACAAAAATAGTAAGACATTTAAAAAGCCAAATTGTTCTTAAGCACACTATTTTTAACTCAGTGAGATTCTACTTTATACGGGAGGATCGAATCATTGGCCAATTTGGAATATAAAGATACTTTCAGGGTTAAGTAAGAATGCTAATTTGCTGACATTTAATTCATTTGTAAGTAGCTATAATCTACACATGTAGCTTTTGAAAATAAAGTAAGAATGTGGCACTCTTAAGTAGCACCTTGTCTGCGTTACCATTCCATTTGCTATTGCTGTAAGAAAATGCTGGATGCTCTGTAAAGAGAAGATGTTATGAGGTTCAGTGCGGTCGGATTTATACTGAGGTCTTCAATCCAGTTAGACTTAAGTTTTGTGCATGGTGATAGACAAGGATCGATTTTCATTCTCCTACAGGTTGACATCCAATTATGCCAGCACCATTTGTTAAAGATGCTTTCATTCTTCCATCGTATACTTTTAGCTTCTTTGTCAAATATTAGGTGTTCATAGGTTTGTGGACTAATATCCGGATCTTCAATTCAATTCCATTGGTCAGTGTCTCTGTTTTTATGCCAATACCAAGCTGTTTTCAATACTGTAGCTTTGTAATAGAGTTTGAAGTCAGGGATGGTAATGCCTCCGGAAGTTCCTTTGTTGTATAGGATTGTTTTGGCTATCCTGGACTTTCTATTCTTCCATATAAAATTAGTTATTATTCTCTCAAGTTCTATGAAGAATTTTGTTGGGATTTTAATGGGGATTGCATTGAATCTATATATTGCCTTTGGAAGAATTGCCATTTTTACTATATTGATCCTACCGATCCAGGAGCATGGGAGATTCTTCCATTTTCTGGTATCCTCTTCAATTTCTTTCTTTAAAGACTTAAAGTTCTTGTCAAATAGTTCTTTTATTTCCTTAGTTAGTGTTACCCCAAGATACTTTATGCTATTTGTAGCTATCGTGAAAGGTGATGTTTCTCTGATTTCCCTCTCTGTTTCTTTATCCTTTGTGTATAGGAGGGCTACTGATTTTTTTGAGTTGATCTTGTATCCTGCCACTTCACTGAAGGCATTTATCAGCTGTAGGAGTTCCTTAGTAGAGTTTTTGGGGTCGGTTAGGTACACTATCATATCGTCTGCAAATAACGAAAGTTTGACTTCTTCCTTTCCAATTCGAATCCCCTTGATCTCCTTATGTTGTCTTATAGCTATTGCTAAAACTTCAAGCACTATATTAAAGAGATATGGAGAGAGTGGACAGCCTTGTCTCGTTCCTGATTTTAGTGGAATCGCTTTGAGTTTCTCTCCGTTTAATTTGATGTTAGCTGTTGGCTTGCTGTATATCGCTTTTATTATATTTAGATATGTTCCTTGTATCCCCAATCTCTCCAAGACCTTTATCATAAAGGGGTGTTGAATTTTGTCAAATGCCTTTTAATCGTCACCATAGAAATTTCGCATGATGGATCGAGATAGAGCCAGAGACCCACATTCACATCAGAACAAGGGACTGAGCTACCAAGGTCCAGTGGAAGAACAGAAGGAGGGAGAAGATGAGCAAGGAAGTCAGGACCGTGAGGGACTGGCCCACCAACAGAGATCTATTGGGAGCTCATCGAATCCAGCTGGACCAAGACTGAATGAGCATATGACCTAACTGGACCCTATGAATGTGACTGCCAGTGGGGACTGACTGAGAAACCAATGATAATGGCACCGGGACCTAGCTCTTCTGCATGTATTGGCTTTTTGGGAACTTATTCTATATGGATGCACATCTTCCTAGACCGAGATGGAGGGGGAAGGGCCTTGGGCTTCCATAGGGCAGGGTATCCTGCCCCATCTTAAGGAAGCAGGGGGAGGGTGGTGGGGTAGTGGGGGAGCGGGAGGGCCGGGAACAAGGGGAGTCAATGTAAATTTTTCTTTTAACAATAAAAAAATAAAGAAAGAAAGAAAAAAAAGAGAAGATGTTAAAGCCACTCACAGTTCTGAGGGCGTCTGCTGCCCCTAAGGCCTTTGACTATGTGACAGATGGAAAAACTGTCTGAATGTATGTGTGAAAGAGAGATTACATCCTAGGACAAGAAGCCATATTTGTTTCTGTAAAACCCTATTCGCACTGGAGAACTCTCTCTAAACAAAAGCAATAACCCTAACCACAGTAATGCCTCCATTTCGGCAGAGTTCCACTTAGTGAGGTTACGATGGGGAATTAGCCTTCGGGAAAAGGACTCATAGAATACAGAAGTCGTCCAAAGCAGCAGCACCTGCCAAAGTAGATGTGCTCGTCTTTTCTGTTAAACAATATGAGACGAGGCCCCATCGTGCTGAGGGTCTCAGAAAATAATGGCCGCTGTGCTATCATGAATGAGCTCTGAGCAGGAAGAATGCTTTGACAACTGCCCTGACCATGCAACCTCGCACCTCTCAGAGTTCCCTTCTCAGGCAACACTCTTGCTCTCACTCCCTCTCCATGCACAATGAATGCACACATGGACATGTGCACATACGTATTTATGCACACATAAGATAGTGTATATTTCTTTTTTACTCTCTAACGCTCATAGAAAGCTAAGAGACCTTAGAAACTGTCTGCACTGAACCTCACAGCTTTTACCCATTCCTTTAGAGACCGGATGGTCTTCACATTTTACTATGGTGTTAAAGCACCAAAGTGACATTTACTGGCTAAGCTTAGTGTTTTCTGTGTGAGTATTTATTCTTCATAAGAAAATTGTTATGTTTTCTATACCTCTTCATACGAGCTAATGTAGACCATTATATAAGAAAATTAGCTAACTAAAGATGAAATGACAAGATGACACTGGCAAGCATAGACCAATTTTGCTCTTTCATGGTAATTTTCTCAGACACATGTAAATTTTAAAACGCTAAAAAGCTCTCCATGACCTGAGTTATGCAAAGAGAGTCTTTGGACTCATTTGGAACAACTGGAAGACATAGGCTTGAGAAGCACCGGGGAAATTAGACTTTTTCTACCATGACATTGTGAGCCGTTTGACTAGCAATGATCTTTGAAAATGTGCACTTTGAAAGATTAATAAATAGGGCTAGCACATATGGCATTTTACTGTAAAACTACAAATTACAAGGAAGAGGAGAGAAGTCTTATACACTCAAAAGACTTTAATTTATGACAATTACCGGAGCAATCAGAAAATGTCAGTAGCTATTCACGGCACAGAAACTCACCTTAGGACTATCTGTGGTTCCACTGTAAGTCCGGACTACGCATCTAGTCGTCGTCAGACACAAATGCATACATATACCTTCGCAGGAAAATCATTTTGCTGTCCCCTAGAAGACCTTGGGCTTTCTATTTTTAGACCTGGTGTTCCTTAACTGTTGGGTTTTGCAGAGCGACACTGTGTGGGAAGATGCTCAGAGTTCAGAACCTTTTGTAGGTAGGAGAGGAGAGGAGAGAGCCAGGGCAAAGAACTGGCAGTTCCCTCATTTCCATTAGTTCAGCCAATATAGGAGCTACCACCCCCACCCCCACTATTTCAGACAGAATCAGAGGCTTTAAACTCTGCCAGCACTTCACTGCTCCTGAAGTTGGCTTTAATAGAGCTCTGGGTAGTCCTTTTTACCATCTACCCAGCCTAAAAATAACATTAAATCTACAATGACAGACACAGTAGTGAATCCAAGGCTTTACAGTTCACTTTCCCTCCAGGCCTTTCTCCAGGTCTTAGAGAAAAGAGGCAAGAAATACTAAACCAGTGTTAATGTTGAAAATCAAGACACCCCCTCACCAAAAATCTACTGAGGCTGTGTCTCAGGCATGGAGACTAGTTACAGAAGACCAGAGGTACTGCGGATGCCAATCCTGGTATTCCCACAGAATAGTAATACGACCTTTAGTGTCCACTGGTCATGCTGGACCTTAATTTTATCATAAAAATAAAAAGATACCTTTGATCTCACTGAGCTTTTAGGGTTAGAGATTAATGTAAAGTGAGTCATATGATATCAAAAATAAGTATTACAAAAATAAACATAAGTATTAGCTGTTACCAGATTCAATAAAGAAATTAATGTATATAGCTCAAATGGCAAATTTAGAAGATCCAAAGCCATCAAATTCAAAGACTCATAAAATGACAGTACCAGAGTAAGTTTGGAAAGATACTACTAGTACATGGGTAGAAAAATAGAAGAAGGAGAAGAACTGGGCCTCCAGTAAGAAACTTGCATGTCCACTCTGTGAATTTAAGACATGAAAGGAGCAGGGGAGGAAAAGGGGGCCATCTGTCATGTATTAAGTGCTCTGCACATGCTAGCCCCAGAAAATGTACAGCATAGAAGTGTGACACTTTCTTGGAACCAATATACCTTTGGTTTAAGTTGTGGTGAAGCCTTACTGAGTCAGCTTCCCACAACTTAGCCCCGGTTTGGTGTAGGAGGTTTTTCTGTCTATGTGTTGCTTTCATTGGTTGAATAAAGAAACTGTCTTGGCCTTTTGACAGGGCAGCACTTAGATAGGCGGAGTAGACAGAACTGAATCCCCGGGAAGAAGGGAGACAGAGAGCCACCATGGAGCTGCCAGGTCAGACATGCTGAATCTTTTCCAGTAAGCCACGACCTCATGATGGCATACAAATTATTAGAAATGGGTTAAATCAAGATGTGAGAGTTAGCCAATAAGAGGCTCAAACTAATAGACCAGGCAGTGTTTAAATGAATACAGTTCCTGTGTGATTATTTCAGGTATAAACTAGCAGGGCGGCTGGGACAAAAAGCAGGCCCACTCCTCCTTTTACACTGGTTCTTCTGTTAAGTCATAACATAGCATCTTGTGAGCTATTTAGCCAAAAGTGAATAAAGAGAAATCCCAGGAAATGAAGATTTCTGATAACAGGAGTGGAGTGACCCCTGGGAGTTTGCTTGTAATTATAAAATGATCATGCTGATATGGCTTGCTCCTGTCCTTTGTCTGCTAACTCAGATCAAGAAAAGTAGGAAACAGGATTTGAATGAATCCCTGGTAACTCATCTATTGGAGGTGGAGGGGGAGAACCCATCATTTCTAGGGGAGGGGGACTTTCAAGTGTGAGACTGCACCTTTTTGGCTCAAGGATAAAAGGGGGTAGAGGAAACACATTTACTGGAAAGGAGAATCAATCCTATGACTTTGCAATGCCCACCAGTGTGCAGCATTCTTAGCCTCCTGGGTCTAGATGGACTTTCGCTGATCTGTAGAGGTGGTTCTGGAAATTACCATTTGAATATATACAAGCTGAGTATATGACAGCATGTCCTACCCCATGTGGGAACCACTGGCTCTTACCTCTACCTCAGTTTGAAATGGTGATCCTGCCTCCAAGTATCTCAGAATGAGACTGAGAGTGAGAGCTGTCTCCTCCCATTCTATAATCCTCTCCAGACCTGGGATTAAAGGCATGCACCACTGGGATTAAAGGCTTGCACTGCCCAGTTTCTATGGCAACTGCTGTGGCTACTGAAATTAAAGGTGTATGTTACCACTGCCTAGTCTGTAAGGCTGATCAGTGGGCCTGTTTTACACTCCAATCTTCAGGGAAGTTTTATTTATTAAAATACAAATGAAATAGCACTACAAATTCCTCATAATAAACCTCATAAATATAAATATTGTATATGCATAAATACATATGTTTTCTTATGGTGATATATATCTCCTATTTGTTTTGTTTCTCTGGAGGAATGTGAAGGATAGTAACACATTAAGAAGAGTGTTCTAGTTGGGTGGTAAACAGTTCAAGGCAGCCAGGGAGGAGCACATTCAGATGGGAGCTTCAGTACACCCCTTTTAAACATGATTTGAGGAAATTTATCCTGAGAAATGGCACATTAAGAGGCTGGTGAGATGTCTCAGTGGTTAAGAGCACCCACACTGTGACTCACGACCAGTCGTAACCCCCAGGCACTCGAATGGTGTGCATTTATACACAAAACACATCTAATTTGTTTTTTAAAAAAGCGACTGTCAGAGATCAAATTTTTCATGGATATAAATACCAACCTATCTCACCATGCAAGATGGGCACTTGAGGATTACAGTGGGGTAGTGGTTGATTAAAATTCAGCTAGGATTGGATCCCATTGACTATATATACTACGTAGGGCCAACTGAGGACTTAGATCACCCCTGACCTGAAGTGCATGGCACTAACCTGAGGAGCAGACAAAACAGGGGAAAACTAAGTGATTCTGACTAGGATACATTTGAACGTAAGGACTGTGACAAGTCAGGACTCACTCTTAACATGTGCCTATTTGTAACTGCTCAGTCAAAGCCTCCCCTGACGTGATCTAACAGTGTTCACCTTTAAGCATCACTAACCAAAATATAAAGGCCTCTCAGTAAGGCAGCCAACTATGTTCCACCGCATACCGCCACTTGTAACTGCTTCTTCATTTTTTTTGACCAGTGAGTAAGCTCTTAAAGTCAGTCACAATTTATATATAAATTGTGACCAGCACTTTGCTGTGCACTTCACCCCTGAACCTCCCATAGACTTCATCTTCTTCACCTGCTTGAGTCCCTCCAATCAATGAGCCAAAAAGAAACAGGACTGTGCTTCGGTCATGCCTGGCCTCTTCATGGCTCCCACTGGCTCAGCCTTTCAGGAGCACACAAACTCCCACCCCTTCTCTGGGTTCCCATCCTCCTGTGCCTCCAGCTTCACACCCCGCTTCTCTGTGGTTTTGATTGTGCCACTCTTCATTTTGCAGGACAAGAACCACATCCCCAGCAGCTTTTGTGCAATCAGCTCCATCACAGCCCTCCCACAGTGGAGCAGCAGACAGAAGGGGACTTGCTCAGGAAGGTGCCCCATCACACACCTCTACTGGATGCATTAAAATAGTCCATCCTCCAAAATGACCCAGTGTCTATCTACCCAACCTCAACTTTCTTAGATATTCACTTAAAAGAGAACAATGGAAAAAAGTAGCTCCTAAATTTGATTGGCCAGTGTTTTGACAACTCTTGGTATATTTTATGCCCATTCCTTACAGCAATGAATTATTACTATTATTTTATTATTATTTTGCAGTGGAGTAGCTTGAAGTTGCTGGCATTTGTCTAGCATACTTTATCCTATCTCTGTGTCTCAGACTTTCTGTTCAGTTTGTTTTACCCTGACCTTCTAAACAATGTATGGACCTAGCATAAAACAGAACAATGAAGAATATTGCTAAAAAAATAATAGTATAAATTCTGTAGCAATCCTGCAAATTGGATCCTGCAAAAAGGACAATGAAGACTATTATAAACACTGTAGAGGTGCCCTCAAAAAAAGACAAAGAATATAACCAACAGTGTAGAGAGCCCCTCAAGAAAGAAAACAATAAAGACTATTGTGAAGAACATTATAAAGACTGTAGAGATCCTCTCAAAAAATGAAGACTATTATAATGGAAGCAAACTTATTATACAATCTTAGTGGGAAATATATCTGATTATGTTTCTAAAATACAGAGACGCATCACACCTGTGCAAATCAATCTGCAGCAGGGGACTTGTGTAGTAATCGTCCCCAACGCTTCACAGAAACATGGTTTTAGTGCTCACGGCAGGCCCTTGTCATCCTGTCACACAGTCTCAAGGCTTGCGGAGTACTGCTAACAGTGGTTTAACCCCAGGGGGTGGAATTAAGGGAGACACAGGTGACTTTAAGGGAGTAAATCTACTGACAATCATGCTTTTGCCAATGTAGGATTTTGGAGGATAAAGATTCATATCAGTAAGTAAGCAATGAGTTAAATCCCTAACATTTCTACCTCAAACAGTCACACATAAGGACCACACTCTGTGGGCCAAAAAGCATGGCAAACAGAGATCTTTCAGCATCTGGACAGAATAATAACTGGCTGGAAAAAAAAATGAAAAGTATATAATCCTACGTCCATGGCACTTGGGGTCTTAGATATGGCCAAGAAGGAAGGCTGCCTGGAAACACAGGGACCAGGAATTGCTTTCTTACAAAGATTTCCTTCCAACTTCCTAACAATTCCCAGGGGTGACACTGTTCTCAGTCCTGTTGTCTAAGGCAATGAGAAGGAACTCATTGCCCTGGTCAACTTTAATTGCCAATTGATAGAATCTGGAGTCAGCTGTGAGGGAACCCTCAATTGAGAAACTGCCTAACGTAAATTGGCCTGAGAACATATCTATTGGAGATTGTCTTGATTGTTGATGGTGTAGGAGGGCCCATGGTACGTGGCACCACTCCTAGGCACGTGGTCCTGAGCTGTATAGGAAACCTAGCTGATCACAAATCATTCTATTACATGGCTCTTGCTTTACTTCATGACTATACAGTGAGTTCACTGGTCTGAGGGAATGAATGCAGTGTGAAGAGCAAGCAGGGCTGCCTTTAAGTTTCTGCCTTGATTTCCCTTAATGGTGGACTGCAGCCTGGGATTGTAAAGCAAATAAACTCTTTCCTCCTCTATGTTAACTCTGATCAGCATGTTTTAGAACAGAAACAAAAACTAGATACTTGCTCAGGTCACTCACCAGAAATAACAGGAGACAGGGCTTAAGGGTCACAAGGAATCAGAGTCCTGATTGACCCACAAATCCAGTGAGAGAGCTTCTACCATGGGAAAAAGGTTAAGGTTCCTTAAGATGTTTATCTGAAATGGTTTAATACTAACTAACTAAATAATTATTAAATAATGTGAATGCACTCACTGTCTGAGGTAGAAGTACTGTCATAAGTTTCATGCTAGCCTGGACTATGTATAGTGAATTATAAGGCAGCCTAGGCTACTAGTTAAGGAAACCAAAACTAAACAAAAATCGTTTGATTATTTTACTGAAGATTCACATCTCCATCTCAGGTGGGATTTGAAATTACAGTGCTTGGATGTGGGAACACAGCTCTGCATTTTCCAATCTTACTGTGTTAGTGCTTGGAAAAATTGACAAATCTTGGACTCTCAATTTCAGGGACTGTCAATTTGTTCCTTTGACTAATAAAGATGACACAAAACGTGTCTCCTTTAATGTAAGGTTAATACAGATTAAGGAAGATTCAGAAAATTGACCTAATCAAACCATTGAATTTTCATCACATAATTATGTAGAATGTCATATATACCAGTCTCTGTTCTTGGTGCTTTATTTTTTTTTAATTTATTATTTAATTCTCACAGGACGCCCATGAGAAAGGTTAAATCCTTTTTGCTTTGCTTGATTGAGACATGGTCTCATTAGGTAGCTCTGGCTGGCTTGGATATCTCTATGCAGACTAGGCTGGCCTCAAACTCATAGCAATCCACCTGCCTTGGTGCCATGCCCTGCCAAGTGCTGGGATTAAAGGCATGTACAGAGTAAGACTCGAAGTGGCCTTCTGTCCAGAGCAGCAAAGCCAACAAAGTCACTACATTAGAAAGTTCTTCATCTCCTCAAGTGGACATATTGTCCTAGTGTATTCCGTTCCGGTTAGTGCTGGCTAATCATTAAACACCCCCTTCAAACATAGAAAAACAAAACCAAACCATCAGAGAAGTCTCTGTGGAGACCATGCCCACACATTTTAGGGCCTGACTTAAAATAAGCCAGCAAGTGTGTAGGCCTCACCCCCATGCCATCTTAAAAAGCTCCCTCCCATATTTAAAAATAGACTTGTTTGGCTTGCTGCAGGCTCCTCATTCCAGGATCCCATGAGTCACTAGAGAAACATCCAGGTAGGCTGCTCCCTGCTGATTGGCCGCCTTTGTGTGTTCAAGGTGAGTCAGAAAGGATGACTCATGGTTCATGACAAAAAGAGCATGCTCTCCTTTCCTCTCCATTAGCCCTGTTTTTCAGGCTTTACTGGCATCATGAAAAATATCCCAGGGAGCAAGGGAAACACAGGGGCAGCTTGAGAATTGGCAGCACTTATTTTTAACAGGCATCTCTATTTAAAGCACCTCTTATTGAAGCAGCAGAGACATTTGGAAGCCTGAGCCATGAAATGATGCTCAGCATCCTCCCGGGAGGTCAGTACCTGGCTGTTGGCACTCTGCTGTGTCCATCTAAGGGGAAAATTTGCAGGAGGTAAAGGCAAGCTCAATGCCCACCATGCAGGTTGACACCTCCTCCTCTTGGAGAAGCTGATGATAAAAGTGGCTGGTTGGATCATACTCTCTTGTCTATTACATCAAAGCCTTGGCCAAGAAGAGACTTCTTCAGTATAGTCAAGCAGTGAGTCCGTGGAGAGGGCAAAACAAGCAGTCTTCTGCATGCCTTTCAAGGGACTTGAGAGACCTCACAACAACATGATAGGTAAAACACTAGAGATCAATTCCTTTCTTTCCACTCCAGAAAAAATTTTTGGGTTATTAACCACAGAGGTGAAATTGGCATGGACTCTAAGCAGAAAAATCACAGAATGAAGTTTAATAAGCTATGGATACACTTCTGCTTATTATCGAGGACACATCCCATGACGCTTGTAGAAACTTGAGAACACTGAGACTATTCAACCATGTTCATACAGTAAGGAACTTTAATTTTTCACCTAAAGGAAGCATCCCAATTGTCAGCTTTAGTGACTTGTACCATTGTTATGGAAAATAAAGGTGACTCTGAGCACAAGCACTATGATACTGTGGCAGTCAATCTAACAGCTAAAACAGTTACTATGTGGCTAATGCCTGGATAGCACACACAGGTAGGAAACACTGAGCAAAGGGAAGATTCTAGAGAGGAAGCCTTGTGATGCTGCAAATGATTACGGTTAATATAGACACAGTAAGTAACCTAAAAATCACGCAGTGTCTATTTCTATAATTTTCTTTGTGTGGGGTGTGTTTTTATGTATGTGATGCTTGTGTGTGTACACGTATATATGGTTGGGAATGCTCAGACATATGTATGAACGTGTGTGGAGGCCAGAAGTCATGACAGATTGCCTCTCTTTGTTGTTCTTTACCTTTTCCTTTTGAGACAAGATAGCTTACTTAACCTGGAGCTCACTGATTGCCTAGGATGGCAAAGAAGCAAGCTCCATGTTAGGGTTCTATCTCATTCAGCTTTCGTGTGGGTACTAGGGATCTGAATCTGGGTGTTTGTGATTGCGTGACACACATTCGACCAGCATGTGGAATTTTCTATTTAGTAAGTTTGGAGCCTTGTTGATCATGGGTAAACAATATCACAGAAAGCAAAACCAAAGGGAACGGGAACAACTGTACCACAGAAGAACAAAGGGCCTGTTTTGACAGCACTGGTATTTGACTTGCATGGGCAGACAGGTGGTCTCTAGTCCACCAAATTCACGAGTACATTGTTCTTCCGGGGCAATTTCCCAGTCAAGCTCATCCCAGACTCCACTGACATTCAGACTCCACAATCCTAGAGTCGCTGTCACCCGGAAGCCTTTTGACTGAATATGTACACATCCTCTGCAAAGGATGAGCTTCTGTCCCTGATCTGTTCTGTCTGTCCAGAGTGAGTTGATGGATAAAACACGTGGAGCAGAGACTGGCTCAGTCCAAGCTGCTCAGCTCTGCAGGGGACTGGTGTACAGTGAATTCTGCCTCTGCTTTAAGAAAATGGGGTAAAAATACTTGCCACCTACTCGTCTACAGGGATACGGCACATGTGGCTCGTGCTCACAAGGCTCTGAAATGGTCAGGAGGGAAGAGCTTTATGAAAGCAACATTTAAGGCCGGGCGGTGGTGGCGCATGCCTTTAATCCCAGCACTCGGGAGGCAGAGGCAGGCGGACCTTTGTGAGTTCGAGACCAGCCTGGTCTACAAGAGCTAGTTCCAGGACAGGCTCCAAAGCCACAGAGAAACCCTGTCTCGAAAAACCAAAAAAAAAAAAAAAAAAGCAACATTTATCCTTTCAGGGATGGCTGGTGAAAGTGAAACAAGGCCAGTGTCTAGAACACACGCAGAGTGAGATATATACCCTAGAGGCACAAGCAAGTCTGCATTCCCCATCCAAGGCTGAAATGTCCATTCCTAGGAAGCAGGGCTACAATGTCCTATGAGTTAAGGATGCATGAAGAGATGTGATCTGGAGAGGAATTAGAGAGCATTATTTCCCCATGATTCAGTACCAGGTACGGGAATATTGGAGAATTTAGGACATATGAGGGACAGTCAATGATTGCCTGCTCAGCACCAAGGGCAGGAAGGGACTGGTGCACCGATTACTCAGTGGAGCTGAGCAAACACATTGGGCAGTAAAGGGAAGGCACAAACAGGCCATGCATAATTCTGAGTTAGATTTCTGGGGAGAGCAGTGGCGTATAGAATAATTGCCCTGGATTTCAGAGGGGCCAAGTCATAACTCTGCTCTGACATAAAATAGGTGTTATGTTTAGAGGGTGAGTTGTTTAATTTCCCAACACCTCACAGACTTAAGAGAGTGGAGAGACAAGATGTAAAATAGCACGAACAGAGTTATGACTCCTGAAAGTCATAGGCTAGATTCCAAGCCCCGCCCTCAACCCCGTTTTAGGAGAAAGAGGCTTTAAAGAGATGATAAAGAAAAACAACAAACAAACATTCTAATCCAATATGACTTGTATCCTAGTAGGAGAAGGAGGTGGGTGAGACACTGAGACAATGGGAAAGCCTTCTAAAGACTCAGGGAGAAGACAATGTGTCTAAACCAAGCAGAGAGGCTCCACGAAAGAACCCAGCCCTTCTAAAACCCTGGTCCCAGCCTCCTGGCTTTTGGCATTCTGAAAAGATAAATATAAGCCACAGAATCTATTCTTTGTGTCTTTGGTGCAGGAAGGCACTCAGCAGACTATAGAAAGGGAAACATGGATGCCAACCCAGCCACAAAAACCTTCAATCTCTCATGTTTGCAAGTTATGCTGGGACACTGGTGGCAGAGAGCTTGTGGGAGTGGCTAACCAATGTCTGATTTAACTTGGAGACCACTCTACAAAAGGGGAGCCACGTCTGAAACTTCTTAGATAGCCAGGAACTAGAGACTGGATAGTCCAGAGACCTAAGATAAGAATCAAATATTACTGGTCTTAAAAAAAATCAATAAAATGATTCCTAATAGTATTCTGCTATACCCACGGATAGTTTCCTTTTCTAGTCATCATTGGAGTGGCCTCCTCCAGCAGATGGAAGTGGATGCAGAGACCCACAACCAGACAATATGTGGAGAGAGAGTCTAAATTGGAGGTCTCCATTGGGTCCTCAGAGCTCTGAGTATTCTGTGGAAGAGATGTTAGAAGGTTGGAGGAGCCAGAGGGCATGGGGGACACCAAGAGAACATGGCTCACTTAATCAACTAAGCAGGCTTATGGGCTCACAGAGACTTAAACAGCAAGCACAGGGCCTGCATGGTTCTGTATCAGGTCTTCTGAGTACATGATGTGGCTGTTAGCCTGCTGTTTTTCTGGGGCTTCTAACCATGGGAGTGGGTAGGCCTTTGACTCATTTGACTATTCTTGGGACTCTTTTCCTTCTGTTGGGTTGCTTTGTACAGCTTTGGGTAGGAACTTTTCCCTTGTCTTGTTTTTTTTTTTTTTTTTTTTTGGTTGTTGTCTCCTTTTTGAAGGGAGAGGGAGAGTGGATCAGAGAGAGAGAGAGAGATGGAAGGAGTGGAGGGAGGAAAAATGGGTCAGGATGTGTCCTATGAAAGAAGAATCTATTTTATTTAAACACAGGCATGCACACACACATGCACATACATGTGGGTGTGCACACACACATACAAATGCAAACAAATGCTAGGGTGATTATAATTTGAGCTTAAGTCTAGGAATGAGAGCAAATCAAGAGGCAATCCATAAATGAGAGCCACACATGTATTTTGGTTGTCTAATTTTCTTTTATAAGGAAGACACAAGACAGTGAAGTTAGATGAAGCTCATGTCACAGGTCTAGTGACACAGCAGTGACATCACCAAGGTTTGGACCCCCATGGCAGGAAGTATTCTAAATAGATTTTCAATAAATTCTATATGCAAGAGAAACATAAAAGGAACAGAGGTCACCTCACAGCCTGAGTTTGTAGACATCGTAGAGGGCTAGACAGAGGGAATGCTACGATGACATGAAAAGGAATAAGGGTAGCACTGTCATCAATGCCAGTGCATAAGGGCAGAATAACCCGAGTGTGTTGAATATAGTAAAGTGAGGTTGATTATTAATTTATGGAAGGTTTCTATCCACAAGCTAAACCCACAACTCTCGCCATGCCAGCTCTCCACTGAACATGACCTTTACGTGTTTAACAAAAGAAAACCACAGTGAAGTGGCTTTTCAAGGGAATGTATCTGATGTCTGTGGTTCCTGATTGCCACACAGGATTTCCTGTTGCTTTCAATGACCTTAAAAGCTTATTCCACATTGATAGTTATGTTCCCATTTCCTTCCTTGAATCGTCCAAAACCTGACTGAACATTCTCTCCCTAGGTTCCAGTCAATTCTGTCAACTAACCCTTACAGCTAGGGAAACAAGTAGATTGTTGCCACCTGGAGGCAAAGGCCTATTAGGCAGTGCCCCAAACTGGACTATGGGACATCACAGGCTTGCTGCCTTCAACAAGTGACAAATGATGAAGACAGAAAAGTTTGGTGGGAAAAAACGCTGGAGATTAACAGTTCGAGGATGGAAAACAGACTCACCTACCAAAACTGCATAGTGGGGGATTGTTATTTTGTCTAAACAGATGATACTAGGATGCACATGAAAAGGCATTAATGGCTGACTTCAAGATATTGTTAGTGTATTTGCTGATGATATGATAGTTTACATAAGC
>JAQHUG010000233.1:2574255-2603014 GCA_028555095.1 Dicrostonyx torquatus | reverse complement strand
ATATATATATATTTGTCTCCAGAGACCACAACTTACCTTAAGTACAAGGAACCCCTCTGCCCATGGCAGCTATCCTTTCCTAGAACTAGTGTGCACAGCTATACTGGAAGTCCAACAGGGTAAGCATCCATCACAAGCCCCTGAGCAATAGCTAGCCTGAAGCCTCCGTTTCATCTACATCATGCTCATCCCCTTTTGTTGGCTCCAATGCCTCTCTGCTTAAAAGATTCTTGACATTTCTCTTGCTTACTGGGCTCTCATCTCATGTGCCACAGATTCTAAACAGTCCCAGGTTCATTCCAGTCTTGAATGCTGCTGGCTTCAGACCCATCTGGGTAGGCTCCTGTAACCCGGGCACTGCACCCAGGCTCTGCCTTCACTCCCGGGAACTACTGCTTTTATTTTATCGCATGTTTGAATGTGAGCAATTGAGTACATACACACTGCCATAAAAGATGCTCACGTTAGTGTGGTGTGGACTTCTCACATCCATTGATTCACGTCCATAAAAGCTGTTGCTTTACCTAAACACTAAACATCAATTGTACCTTAAATTCTCAGAGATGTCTCTCCTTCCATTTCCATCCTCAACTAGAAATAGAAAAATGAATGGCAATCTTCTTTCTTGCTTGGAGATTTCCTTCTAATATCATGCTGTTAGATTCCCTGAATTGGTCTCATGTGACAGTATACTTGGGGCTTGTGAGGGCTCTCTTCCTAGATTGTGGATAGCAGCTTTTGAGGGGACAGGGCTATCTGGGAGTGAGCATGGAGCCTTATTCCTGTTCAGCAAATACTCTACCACTGACAAACATTCTCCATCCCACACCTCCTTCTTGCTGTGTGTTCACGCGGTAATGAAGAGAGGCAGAGAGAACACACTGTTCTCTTTATAAATCCCATTGTGAAGGTCACACTCTCATGATTTTATCTAAACCCTTAATGACTTCCCAAAGGCTCCATCTTCAGATGCCACTGCCCTGTGAATTTGGCCTTCAGTGCACGTACAGGGTGAAGTATATGTGTTTATGCACGGTGGGAGGGGATAGGGGAAACGTGAGCCTTATACAGCATCATCAAATAAATGGTAAAGCTTCCAAATAACACTTAATATAATAAATTACTGTTGCTCTAAATAGTTTAGTTCACAAGGGCAGTCATATGGATGCCCACAGGATGACAAATGGATGCACTTTATATCATATATATCTAGCAAGCGGGCAAGACCCACGGATTATAGCATGCTGTGGTTTGTGTGAAACGGTTTAATTTGCTTCGCAATACCGGAATTCTTTCTTAGGAGGACCCACATTGCTTCTCTCCTCCAAAAGCTTGTTATCACTCTGACTCAGATCACAGATCAAAAGAGATACAGTGCTGCATCTACTCCAGTAGGCTTCCAGTGAGCAGGATACTCTGGGTCCAGCTGACTTAGTCAGACAGGCACTTAGCACTGTGTCTGGTCCCTTCTGCATAAAACTGGAGAACAGATTCACCAAACTAGCTAGTCTTAACACAGACATAAGAGGAGAAGCAGACAGAAAGGAGAGCCATTTGAATTTCCAGAGACCTACATGTTAATAGCCACTGCATGAGCCTGTAGGACTATTCTATATTATTATGAGAGCCATAAACAAGCAAAATACTATGCCTCTCCTGCGTGGTTTTCTTATGGGAAAATTTCCCTGTTAGCTTGAGTCCAAGTGATAGTACTTCAGCAGAATTTATTCTGCTTCCTAAGTATTGACAACTTCCATTTAGATAAATATAATTTGGAATTTTACTTACTGACATAAATTCATCTCCTCATGTCATCAACACTTTGGAGATTTAAAAGAAAACATATGAGATAATCCAAAATAATTAAAAAGGGCATTTTTTCTTTCATTTTACTTAGGAAAGGCACTGCACTATAATGCTGCCCAATAGAACTTTCTGTGGGGTGTGTGTGTGTGTGTGTGTGTGTGTGTGTGTGTGTGTGTGTGTAACACTTGCAATAGTTCTAGCATGACTTGCTGGATTTTAAAATTTTACCAATTTCAACTTGATTCCTATTGAATAGCCACTTGGACTAGGAGGTGATGTAGTGGGCATCACAGCTTTAAGATTTGACACACACAAAAACATGAAATAATCCTCAAAGAAATAGCTTAGGATCATTTTCCTTATTGTCACCCCTGGGGTAATGGTTGTACAGGTGACTTTGTTATGGACATAAATATCTGTGGTTCTGTACAAATACTTCTTGCAGAATGCAAGCTGGACAGAAAAGAGTCTATAAGTAAGGGAAGTTATATGGTAGAAACATGAACAGAGACAGAAAAAGCAATGTAAACAGCGGGTGTGGCTGTTAGTGGCACGGGTCCAAGTTAATCATTCAAGAATTTATGGATGATGAATCCCTCCTGCTTCTCCAGGTAATGACATTGTCTGCAGCGAGTCTTGGAAAAGGCATAGCACTGCAGGCTTGAAGTAGTACATGTTTTCCAAGCCTTTTACTTCATGCCTATTACAGGTTTCTCGATCAGTGGAGGGCAGGACACAGGTGAAGCCCAGCAGCCTGCGTGGCAGTTAGAAGAAACACGCCTCCTTGGGTTTGGATCAAAGGGACTCAATAGTTCTAAAATCTATACTGGAATAGAAATTTGGGCAAATGAGAGAGAAGTAATACATGTAATAGGCAGTGTCAACACACCTCAGGGAAGAGGAAGAAAAACTGCACTTAGGTCATAGCGCTGCACTGACCTTGGCTGTCCCTATAATGACCACAGCGGAAAGAAACAACACAAAGATTAATGCTACCATTTGTCACTTTACAGCCAAAAGTCTGAGACTGCTGAAGGCCATATTCATCATAGACAGATTACAGGACCCTGAAATATAAACAGGAAGCTCTTTGCCTACCTAGATGACCTAGTGTAGGCTCCTCAGTTGACTGTAGAGTGGTCTGTGTGGTGCAGGAGGTGAGCCTCTGTCATTGTGCTTAGGTCTAGTTCTGTGCATATCTTTTTAGTTTATAATTTCTTCCTTGTGCTTGTGTGTATTGTCATTGCCTTTCTCTGCTAATCGGCAATACTTCAGTCAAGTGGTTCACGAGGGTTCATCTCTGGATGCTTACAGCTCTAGTGAAAGGACGGCGAACAATGCAGACATGCTGCTTGAAAAGCACAGCCGAAGAGACAAGATGATTGTACCACACCCTGGGGACTGGAGAGAGGCTCGGGGGCATGAGCACTGGCTGCTCATTCACAGAACCTGGCTTCTGCTCCTAGCATCCACAGAACAACTACAACCATCTGTAAGGCCAGTTTCAGAGGATCTGTTGCCCTGTGCTGGCATTCCAAATGCATGGCACATCAACATGCCAGCAAAATACTCCTACACATAAAATAAACAAAATCTCAAAAATAATTTTTATGTGCATATCTTTAAAACAAAGTTGCAGCCTCTAAAATACTGGCTGAAACTAAGGGAAAATCAGAGCATCAAACAATGAATGGTAGTGAGCTTACAGCCAATGCAGAAGTTAACGGGTGGAGTCCCAGTCCCACCCAGGGGCAAACTACAGAGGAATGGCTATTCACTGAGTACACAGATATGGTCACACATTTCCTGGATTTTATTCTAAATTTGGAAGGAACATACAAATGTAACTACACTTTTGAAAATAAAGAGCTTCATGATTTTTGTTTCACAACACATGTGATTCTTTTTCCGTACTCTTGACAGCTCTATTTTATTTAAGACAGTTACGTATTAGCTGGCAATGTGAGCGTCCTACTTTATTGTTAGGTGCATTAGAAAGTTGTAGGGAGAGACATATCTTGTGAAAAAACTAACAGATTTTCTTGGGTATATGGTAGTAATTAATTGGAGATTTCCATATCTCAACAATTAATGCTGCTAGGCACTAAGAAATACCAGAGTCTGATTCCCTGTGTTTATAGCAGGAGACCTTAATCCAATGCTAAGCTGCTCAACTGTCATGTGCCATCACAGCTGTAGCTATTTGTCCATGGGCCCAGCAAGCTGGAATCCCAGCTAGTTGGTGGAAGGAGAAGAAAGGAAGTGAGAGACGCCACAAACCACCATCGCAGATGGATGCAGGTTAGACTTTTCCGGTAAGTCACCACGTGGTGACTTACAGACTTTTATAATGGGTTAGTTTAATTATGAGAGCTAGCCAAGAAAAGGCTAGTGATAATAAGCCAGGCAGAGTTTAAATGAATCCAGTTTGTCATGTGGTTATTTCGGGTGCAGGCAGCCACCAGTAGCTGAGCGGGCCAGTGGCTGGGGGCTTGGGAGCTAGCGGCTGGGGAACACAACACACACCTCTCCGCCTATTTACAACAGGTGGAGATCTCTATGGAAAAGATGAAGGTTCCATGGGGTGAGGACAGTGGAAATCGATCACAAGCAAACTGAAGATGCCCTAATCTGAGAGATCTTGGATTCCACCCTCCCTCATGCCTCACTCCATCATCAGCGAGGCAAAATAACACATCTCTAAAGCACACCCATGAGGCCACTGTCATCTCTCTTGGATTGGAGGATTACCCTACAAACATTATGATTTGGGAGCACCAGAGGGCCACTGGGTATGAGATAGCCAAACTAACCAAAGGACGACAGGGGTCTCTCAAAAACAATAAGGCTAGTCTTTGCAGACTGGACCTGGATCCCAGTAAGTGCTTCCTGCGTGCTACTTCCAAGTTGTCATGGCCATGTTCCCAGCAAAGTTCTAAGCTTTATGAGTAATTATTAATATATGTATTCCTGCATCTAATTCTAATAGAATGAATTGTTGTTAAGAATACTTTCTAAAATACCTCCCCCTACTCCAAGAATGGGACCACTGCAGACCATTCCAGGGTGAAAAAAGCCAGTAAGAGACCGTAGATCAGGACTTGTAAATCCAAGTGAATCCAGGAGTAGCTCTTCACTGTTGCTCCTCTGCCCAGTCACTCCATGCTGGAGAGTAGACTTACTTGCCACATTCACCTCTCACTGGGTAAAATAAACCTTGCTTATCTGTTTGCTTCACCCATGTCCTGCATGCATGGAGTTCTTTTGGAGCACAGGAGCAAAAACTTCTGTGTCTGGGACTGGAGGGAATGCAGGAGGAAGAGTCCCTCTTTATTTCCAACCAATCTCCCACAGCATATCCTCCACACAGTACCCAATGTCATGGGTGTAATATAGCACACACATTATTTTCCTGCATTGGATGGTATGCTTGTCCATTTAGATAAAATCTCTTATGGTACTGAGAACCCCAGGAGAGGTGGCTTCTGCTTTTTACTCTCTCCTTAAACACACACAAGCCATTATCCTACAGTCACAATGTGCATTCTTATCCTATGCTGGATACAGAGCACTTAAATTAGGGAAAAAGAAGGTGTTGAAAAGATGGCACAGAAATTAAGAGCACTGGCTGCTCTACTAGAGAACCTTGGTTCAATTCCCAGCACCCACATGGCAGCTCACAAGTGTCTGTAACTCCAGTTCTAGGGGATTTGACACACTTGTCAAAAATTCACTAATGCACATAAAATAAAAATTAGGAAAAAGAAACCATTTACTATCCTTTCGGTCCTTTGTGTCCAAGGTTTATTCTAGAATTGTGACTAAACACCAGCTGCTATGGACATGAACTCATTTTCAAACTTAAGCACCAAAATACCTACTGATAACAAAATGGTTAAAGACACATGTAAAGCATGTGTAAAATCAGCATGTATAAACTAGAAAGAAAAAGCAAGAAATGCTGTGCACGAATATAGTCAACACTACCATTTTCTGTGCCTCCTCTGAGCTAAGTGTTGCCTTGGTTTTGCAGCTGAGGTGAGCTAGGGGATAGAGGTGCTATTATTAATCAGGGTGAGGCTCTGAATGCTTTACTAGAGAGATCAATAAAAACCTGTGGAAAGAATAACCAATTGATCTACAGACTCCCACTATAACCTGAAATTGAGTGTAAATCAGTGATCGATTCAGGAACAGGAAAAGTACATTACACAAAAACTGAGAACGACTCTACTTAACGTAGCTATTACTAATGGTACCAAATGTACTAACTAACTCAAAAGTAGTCAAATAAGTCAAAAACTTGATTAGGGTTTTATGGTCTCTGGGCTACCTTTGCATTTTTCTTTAAATTTATGCTGCACTAATATCAAATATTTTGTTTTATCTACTTGCTGCCCCAACTTATGATGTGGCCTTATAAACAAAACAATCCCCATGCCCCCTGCATATTACATTAGTTCAAACATTTTTCTGTTCCTTGCTCACTGCTCTTGCTCAGGAGCAATTTCCCTTTCCTTTCTTCTCTATGAATACATAAAAAATTATGTATGTGAGCTTAAGAGGAGAAGAAGGTGTGTTTTTATATATTTGTGTAGAGCCTCATCCCACAAAGAAACAGGAGAAAGGGCAGCTAGTAACCCTCCTTCCCAGATCCCCTGCAATCGTCAATGATTATGAAACAGTCATGGGCATCTCATAGGCAATCCTGCAGAGTGCAGAATGCATTTCCTCATACTTAACATTTTTCTTGATGATGACTATGAGATTCAGAACTATTCCTCTCATGGGGGCACTGAGAGGTGTTGTAAACCTTCCTAGTCCTGTAGAGCTGTGGACTGCCTGCAACTGCCGTGCTCTGTCCTCCAGCCTGTGACCCTCCAGCTCATGGCAGCTCATGGAAAGCAGCCGTAAGTGGGGAATTTCCACTTGCACACTGTCCCAAAATCTAAAGCTGTCCTAACCTTTTTATTGTTATTTCCACCTTTCTATCAACCAAATTTCACTGTTCAGCTGTCACCTATATTTTTCTTATCACCTTAAAACTCTAGACTACCCTGCACGACTGCCCTGCAATTATACACAATTCAGAGACTATTCGAGGTCAGCTTTTGAAGAAGAGAAACTGCTTCTATAAATATAAAATCAGGTTTGTTAGAATCGGACTGGCATAGATAGTTCATCAGAAAGATCAACCATGATTTGCACTTTTCTCCATAAGGAATGCCACGGTATTAACACTTACTAATGGGAAGAGAAGTGGAAGGGCCCAGGCCTCTCCAAGTGACCTTCTTTTTGGAGAACAACAGCATGAAGATGTTCCCCTCAGAGCTTTACTCAGGATTTTGGGTTAAATGAGGAAAGAACCCCACTGCGGCTGCTCTCATTAGACCAAGGGTTAAAGCTCTATGTTTTAATATTTCATAATCACTTATAAATCAAACGGGTGAACAGGGATAATGAAAACAATGCAAGACAAAGAGGAATCAAAGTGAGGCAATCAAAGGAGAAAGCCGGTGTGGGCCATTACCACTCGTGCTCTTCAATGCACGGAGGGATCAAGCAACAATATGTACCTAGCGTCAGCTTGTGACAGAGCAGCAAGCAAACCTCTGAATGATCAAGGAATGGTAACAGCTGCCATAAATTCACTGTCTGATTTTGCAAAGGGAACCTGGAAATGCAAAACAATACCAGGACAAAGCACAGATGGGCATGCGAGATTCTTTCAGGCTTCTGGAGGAGACTGGGAGAGGATGCGAACTCACAGTGTGCTCATTCATGAAACAAGAACTTCTCTCAATGTTCACAAGCTGTGGGTTCCTGTCAAAAGAAACTATAACCTAAAATAAATCAAGCACAAGGATTTTTAAAGGACACTATCTTAGTCAGTTGCTGCTTTCGCTTATCTAACTTGCAGAGGAGAAAGAGCAAGAGTAGAGGCACATAAGTGCATGTCTACAGGGGCTTGCTCACCTTCTGTCCCCAGCCTGTCTGCGGCATGTTTGCTGAATACAAATGACCTGGCATTTCATTTTATGGGTTAATTTAGGAGGGGAAAAAAGCTTGTTAAAGACAGAAATAGCTCATTAATTGGTGTTACCTTCTGGTTGCAGCCTCTCTTCTCCATTGGTTGATGTTTATGTAACAGTTTGAGCTTTGAAAGTGTCAGGAAAACTGGAGTGACCACAGAGGGTTCTAAACAGGTAAGAACAAGTTGGTCTCCGTGAGGCTGTCGAGAACTTTGACATGCTAAAGAGAACATTTATTTAAGGAAGCAGACGCAGCTAAGGCATCCATGTGTGATTTGTTCCCTGTGGGATGGATACAGGGGAATATCAGATCTTCCAAGGAGGGAAATTTAGGCTGCCCATATCTCCACTAAAAATAGCTGGAGTGTGTTTGCCTAAATAAAGTGTTATAGACTTTAGTGCAGAAGCCTTAAGTTTCCTACTCATCAGCAAGAGGTTTTTGTGACATCAGTTGAAGCTTTTGGTTAAGTGTCCCCAAGAAATACTTTGTATTATAGATGTTTTAGGAAGGAATACAGTGGGGGTTTTTTTGTTAATTTTTTTAAAATCTTATAACAGAGGGTAACAAGATAGGTCAATAGGTAAAGACCCTTGCCACCAAGGCTGATAAGACTGAATTCAATCCCAAGAACCCATATGGTAGAGGGAACTGACTCCTACAAGTTGTCCTCTGGTATACATACAAGTGCTGTACACACACATACACACACACACACACACACGATTTAATATTTTTAAAAGCTTGAAATTAACAAACTCTACTTTCATTGGTCAGCTGTCAATTTTGTGAAATATTACTATGACTTTGATTCAAACATCCTTTTACTTTATTGCAATCACCAGTTTTGCCCTGTAGAACTGAATCTTCACATCTGACAATGTTTCAGTGCAGACCAGGATCATTCAAGCCCAGTGCTACTGACGCTTGTTGACGGGGAACTGTCTAGGTCACACTGAGAATGTCCAGGGGCTTCCTGGCCTTTTTCCACTTAGATGTCAATATGATGCTGCACCAGCTATAAAACTTGCAAATGTCTCCAGACAGTGCCAACTGTGCCCTCTGATATGAAATTATGACATTCTCATTACTAATATAAGCAACGCCCTAAGCCATAAAAATAGAACAGCATGCTATATGTTTTAAGCATGTTATTTATACAGAAAAAATAATAAAATATTTTATTATTTGACAGATACAGAAATCAAGTTCAGAGGCTGGCTATTGTGTTTTATCACAAACTTGTCTGAACATCAGTGGAAAAAAATTGCCTGCACTTGCTGGGGCTTAACTGCTGTCCAGGGAGGCAATTTCAGCACAGAATCCAGTCCAGATAGAGGGTCTGGCTTGATTTGAGGATACCCTCTGCAACTGTGGTATTTCCTAAGGGAATTCTTTCTATGATATGTCTATCTGCCTTCTTCCTGGAGAAAGTATACAGGGCTTGATCCTAGTCATTCTGTGAACCAAAGGACTGGATATTATTTTCTATTTGAGTGGAATTGGGTGGCATAACAGTTTTGGAAGGAACTCTAATGCTCAAAGGACAAGAAAACAAGAAGAAATGGACTGTGTCTACCTGGCCTTCTGATCACGCTGGGTGAAATATAACCACTAGAGCTTTTCAAATAAGTGTCTTAGCTCTGGAGAATATTTCTGAATGACATTAAGAGAATTACTGAATGAATGAGCTGTTTCTTGGGTGACTAGTTCTGATTGGGATAATTTTTCCAGGACTAATAAATCTGACCTTGGGGCTGGAGAGATGGCTCAGCGGTTAAGAGCACTGACTGCTCTTCCAGATGACCAGAGTTCAATTCCCAGCACCCACATGGCAGCTCACAACTGTCTCTGACTCTAGTTCCACAGGATCCAACACCCTCAAGCAGACATATATGAAGGCAAAAGCACCAGTGCGTATAAAATAAATAAATTTAAAAAAATCTGACCTTGAGCATGGCCACTCATTAGAAGATGATTTAAATTATGAACTAGCATGAATTCTTTCACTCTTAAAGTTTGTTATAAAAATTTTATCCAATCACAGAACCATACTAGATGAATCTGAATGAATGAATGCTTATCTTGTTCTATTTCATGAACTTGTTTTTCATTCTCCCCTTCATTTTTAAGAGTTTACTTTCCTCAAGCTCACATGAGTTAAGGAAAACACTTAGTAACTGTATAAATGAGTGTAGCAATGTTCTCTCACATTTTACTCATGGAATTCTGTCATTAAAAACTGGCTATATTGGTGAGTCTAAAATGGTGTCTTCTAGGCAGATCTTTACATAAGTTAAATGTCACTAAATATGGAATTCTCTGTCATCCCTTTTCCTTACAATCTATTCTCTTCTTGCCCATGTACTAGTTCCCTTCCCCCTCTTAATTCTGATATTTTCAAGGTCTCCTCACTTCAGGTCTACCTCATTACAATTCAGTTCTCTCTTCTCACAGAAGCAATGCTTATAGCAACAAATTTCCCTCTGACTGCCTGAGAGTTATAGGTGGGCAGAAGCACCCCTCTCTACCTATCTAGCAGTGACCCCCCTCTACTGGTGAGCTGTCTATTCTGCTGCCCCAGGGTGTTGTTACAAAGACATTCTGTCAATGTAGTTCTTCTAAGTTGTCATACGGTGACCTTTATTCAAAGATATTTCATTTCATGCAAAGCATGTTAAAGAATTGACATTCAAGTTACCAATAACCACATGATTTGCATAAATGAGATTAACCTCAAAGCATAAGGGGAAAATCTAATTCCCATAACTAGTGTATCAGGGACTTCACAAAACCCTTAAAATGACCTTCCTCAGGCAAAGTCCATCATAGCCAATATTTTTTTTCATATCTGTGCTTAATAAGTCAACAGACATGCACCATGCAAAGACTTTAAAATTGATAGCTTAATAAGTCAACATAGACCTACAACCCACAAATGTGCTGCCTTCACTGGGCAGCTTCCTCTCAAATCTCTATAACAAGTCATCTTGGAAGTGCCAGCTGGATTTAGGCAAGGGCAAGAGGCATTATAAAAAGGCTCAGCATGAGGATTGCCATCTATGAGAGCAGATACTGTAACGTGGAAGCAGATGATAGGGCAAGAGTTGAGATCTCAACTGTTGCAGGGTGGGAAATCCAGCAAAAGCAAGCATTAGCTGGGAGGAGGCTTGAAAGGTGCTGTCTAGATTCAGCACCAAGGACAGCGCCAAGGCCAACCCTGCCACCACTCAGGGCTAGCCAGTCCGTCCCCATTTCCTCTTCTTTAGCTTTGAGATGTCATTCCCTCTGTTCCAAGTGCTTTGTTTCCAGACATTTCTTTAGACTGCATACCCCAGAGTGTTTCCTAGAACCCTAGCTATGATGTGAGAAGGGTATATTTCATGGGACACTGCCTCCTTGGTTCTGAAGCATGGCACTTCACTGATTTGACTCAATAGTCATTTTCTATAACATAACCTGGATGTGTTGCCATTTCATTCTCAGTACTTTTATCCAAATGTATAACAACTCCTAACTTCTACTCCTGTGCAACTGACATCCAATCTTGGAACATAATTCCATCAAAATTAAGGTGACCATGAGTTGTCTCATAGCTCCAGTCTATGAGGACATAAAAATTATTTAACTATGAAATGCTCTCCTCTTGATTTGGAGGTCTCCTAAAAGAAAACGCTGTCGAGAACTGCCTGTATGCTTTCATGGAAATTGTGGATCCAATCTTTCAAAAAGTGCCATCAATGATATTAGAAATTCTTCAAACACATGTATGTCTAATACATATGCTTTGTTTTCAAATATCTGGGAGAAGTGATGTGTGAGGTGGATTGGTTATGAATCCAAATCCCTCACTATGAGAAAGGAGATGACATGTGCCATGATGCAGTAACAAACAAATGTTCAGGGACTTGTTTTGTTTTGATATTAGTGATAACAAGTCAAACGTGCTAATGTTTTATAAATACTTTATGAGAGTATTGAAAGCTTCTTCTTGCCTTTTGTACAATCCTAATTCAAGGCAGTTTAATTTAAGAACTTGTGTTTATTCATAGTGTGTCCAACTATGAATTTGTTCAAGCAATTTGTGTCATACATACTTTGTGGTGTTTTTGAGTCAGGACTTCAAGAGTAGCAACCATTTATTCACCTGTTTATAGTATTTCAAAACAGGGCTTCACTGAGTAAGCGGCTCTAGCTCCCTGCACTTTCAAGGAAATCCACTAAAAGAGTCTCAGTTTCAATTGGCTGTTGATGTGAAATAGGCAAACTTCTTCAACTCAAGCATCTTCCCAGCCATTTATGCACACATTAGCATATGTATCGCACTTCTTGTCCTATCAGGACTGCTGCTGCTTGCAAACAATAGAACCGAATATATTTCACCACCTAGAGATGGATTTCTAAGGCATTTATCATTTAACCTCCCAGGATATCCATGTCTCCCCATCAGCCATGTTAAAATGCACTTTCAGCTCATCCCAAAATATAAACACTGGACATTAGGATGAATATAAGTACATAGTTTCTGTGACCAGTGAACATTGACACAGAAATTATTATAAAAGTCTCAAATATCTATAGGAAAAAAGACAAACATCAATACTAGAAGTAGCATGGTATACTGTAAAGAACATAGCTCAAAAAATTTGCATAAATTTAATCTCCTCAACCAAGCCTTTTGAATTTGAATAGATTCCTTCCTGTACCCTCAGTTGCTTCCTGTTTTAGAAATTTATACTATGGTAGAAGCGAGAAAAGGTAGGGGGCATTTCTAGGGTGACTATGACAGATTCCAGAATTTCAGATAATGTATATTAAACTACAGACAAAGCATTAGGAATCAACATCCCTGTTCCCCGTGTAGCTCACTCTTAGATATTCTCCCAGGAACCAATGAAATGTGATCTCAAGCTATACATGTACCCAACCAGCATATGAGTTGATATTAACAAGTATTAGTCCCAGGCCTCCAGCAGGTGGAATCTCTCATTAGCTCGGTAGCCTAAAATAAGATAAGACAATGAATAAATTAAGATAAGACAAGGGGCTGCTTGAGGATACACAGTTCACTAATCTGCGTTATCTTATCTACATGACCAAAGTACAAGTAGGCTTGGACCCTAGTAAGTGATGCAGGCCTCATAGATTTATGAATGATATAGCCTAGCTATGAGTAGACAAAGACAGTGGGCCACCTTAATCTTTCCAAAGTAGGTATTCTGTTCAAGCCTCAACTGAAAGGGCACCCCTCATGGTCAAGTTTTGGTACCTGAAATCCGTTACACTTTAACAATGAACTTAGCATTAACCCGGAACAAATTAACCAAAAAGAGATTCGGTAAACATTGGTAAACATTTGAGGGGTCGGGGGAATAAGAAGGCAAAGCATAATTCTACATAAAAAAATATCAATTTCCTGTAGCCTGGCTTTTTTTGATATTTCAAGAAGGTTTTTATTCTAGTAAAATTTTTATGGAAGGGTTTTTACATTAAAGTGAAAATGATTTATAAGTTCAAGCTTTTTTTATTGACTATAGATTTCTAGCCAATTCTTTACAAGGCCTGTGTACCCAGGAGAGATTAAAAAGCCAGTACAGTTACCATTTCTTCTAAGTGAATTTCTTGACAGGGGTAGACAGTCAGGTCATCTTTTCATGCATCAGTTCACAATGAGATAAATAATTCTGGTCACATCATCTTTCAGAATTCTTACTGTAGCTACTCTGCTCAGAACAAACCCAGATCCTCTGGACACTGTGAACCAAGCGACAGGCCATCAGAATTAAGTGTCCATGTCTGTTGGAAAACTAGACAGGGAGGTTGGGCTATAGCTCAGAAGTAGAGTATTTTCTATCATGTGTAATGCCTAGGCTCAACACTCGGGACTACAAAAACAAAACAAGCAAATAAAAGCAAAGGAACACAAACAGAATCTCTTTAATCTGTTTGTTTGTTTTGTAGGACGGACATAATACAGGAAATAGAGAAAAAGGGGGATAGATCCTAACATGCTACTCCCAAGGCCACATCTCCAATGGCCTAACTTCCTCCACTAGGTCCCACCCCTTAAAAGTTCTACTATCTCCAAAGCACCACAGGCTGGCAGCAAGTCTGACATGTGAGTCTCTGGGGGTGTGAAATGTTTTCAGAGGCCAGTGGCAGCAAATGGTTTCACAAGATGAGTTAAGAATTAAATGAGATTATGAATTCAATATTTCTTAACATAATTTCTAAGTTCTAAAACATTTAATTCTTGCTTTTGGCATTATGCACATAATACAGAAAAAAGAAGATGATGATACTTAATGAATTACTGGTAAGTGGATTTAAACAAACATGTAATAGGACAGACAATATAAACATTTTGAAGAAAATTATATTACCAGTAGAGTTTTGTTTTTGTTTGTTTGTTTGTACCTGGAAGGACAGCTGGTGGGCTGGGAACTGAACTCTTATATGTTTGGTTGTGAGCCTAGACTTTAACGGCTGGGCCATCTCTCCAGGCACCAGTAGAGTTTTCTTACACAATATCTTATTATTTTCATATTTTCTTTGATGGGCTTTGTATTTGGACTCATAAGAAGTTAAAATAACTGATATCATGCTGAATAGTTGTCATAATTTAAAACTAAATAAATTTGAACACCCTTTTATGCCAAGATTTAACTTCAAATGTTAGAAAACTGCCTGCTCAAAATCCCATGGGGGCAAGTCTCTGCATGCAGGTGTGCAGGTGAGACTTGCTGTGTGCAGGCGAGACGTGCTGTGTGCAGGCGAGGCGTGCTGTGTGCAGGCGAGGCGTGCTGTGTGCAGGCGAGGCGTGCTGTGTGCAGGCGAGACGTGCTGTGTGCAGGCGAGACGTGCTGTGTGCATGTGGATGTGCTGCCGTTTGGTGTACAGGTGAGCTGTGCTGTCACTCTCTCTGTGCACTTTAGATGCACTGCCACGCTCTGTGTACACGTAAGGTGTGCTGTCACTCTCACCACTGGCAGAAGACAGTTTGCTATTTGGAGGTCTCAGACATGAAATTCTACCCAAAGAAATTCTTTCATGACCATTGCTTAATAAGACATTCATCATTTCATCTTTTAGATGTCCCCAAAATGTTAAAACTATATCCAGCTCAGCCACAACTTATCAACAATGTGGAAGAGGAAAAGTCTGTGCGAGTTTCTGAAACTCACCCATGTGCACAGCTATATACACATACATACGCACACACGCATACGCACACACATACTATGAGTTCACTTCCTATCTCAGCCTCTGAAGCTCATGTATGTGCACAGCTGTACACATGCCCACCATGAGCTTGCCTCTTGTATCAGCACCTAAATCTCACACATGTGCACAGCTGTACATGCACCCATTATGAACCTGCCTCCTGTCTCAACCTTTGAAGTACACACATCTGCAAAGATGCACATACACTCACTATGAATTTGCCTCTTGGCCCATCAGTGAGAGTGTTTCTCTTCATGTTTCTAAACTTCACCTAGAAACTGACAGAACAAAATTGAAGGAAGAAGATTCTGTCAAGAAATGACCTCTGTCTGAGGAGTTCTCAGATTAGAAAATTCTTTTAAATTTGGCTGCTGACAAGGCTACCAACTTCTTATTGTGTCTAACAGCATCGAGTAAAAATTTGCCTGTTATAACCACATTAATGAAAGAATAAGTCTAGGAAGATGGCAGAGCACAGTTCCAGAAACAATGCATAAGTGCTAAGAAAGAAATGAAAAATCAAGTGTTCTTCCATCATGCACATGCATACACCCATGTATGAACATAAGTGAACACACAGACATTATCCGTTTGTCACATGTCACTGACAACCTGAGAATTCTGTCTCAGGCCAGCAGGATCTCAATGTGGAGCTCTGCAAACTGCCTGAGTGCTATGATCAAGTGCTCCTCACTTTCTCTCACTCCGCAGGCCTGCTTCCATATCAATTGTCTACTCCAGTAGGTACCTTTCAAGTCAAAGCGACAGAGATGCAAGACTTTAAAATTTGTGGGAGAATTTTAGCTGGCTTACTGTATTTCCATTGTAAATTTTACAGTTCATATCAGACCACTACTCCCTCTTCTCCTGTCCACAGGGCACATCCCTGCTGTCCTATAGCAAGAGGGGCTATACTCAGTCAGTAGGTAGGAGGGAAGCAAGGGAGAGGTAGAAGAAGCCCTGCCAACCTCTTCTCTGACCCACTGATAACTGGCAGAATAGAATTTTGTGAACTCCATGATGGTAAACACCACCAGAAGTTCAAAAAGGGCTCGCCCCCTATCAGCAAAATACAGCCCCTCCACTCCTCAGAATTTTAATTAAGAGATATCTAGGGTAGCCCAGGTCTAAGAATTATTTGAGGAAGTCCACAGTTAACAGTCTAATTTCATATACACCCACAATGAGTTCTTTTAACACATTCCTGTTTCCTTACTTTCATCTATGGACATAGATGACATAGAGGACATCTATGATCTGTGAAAGAATCAAGGACCTTGGAGAGAAGCCAATGCCCTACCTGTCCTAGTATTACTGTTAAGAGGTCATCCACTGGACTTAGGATTTCATTAAGGCCTTTGGAGGTGATACACAAAGTAGACATATCCATACCCACTGGATCTAATATGGCAGCTCTTTTTCACCCTCTCTATTGATGAATTCTCTCAATGAATCTAAAATTGGCAATTCCACCTGAGTATCCAGGAGATACTCAATGCCTGTTCATCTCTGAATGTGTGTTTTCTTGTTCCCATCCTCTTGTGATGGTACCACAGACACCTCGAACACTGACGTCTGTCATTGGGCAAGCCATATATTCATCATCCCTTCCTCTTTATCCATTACTTGCTCAGATGCATAATTTGGAGCCAGAGGGAGCAGTTGCTAATAAGAAAAGCACCAACACTGCTATATTGCTCTGATGCCATGGGGTCTCTTGAGAAAACCCCAGATGGTGAGTTCCAGGAAGTCATGACTGTCTGCAACAACACCCATCAAGACTGTGGGATAAATGACTGCGAAGCGTGAGTGCAAGACGTGGCTGTGAATTGCCTTTTTGCCTTTTAATATAAAATACCAGAAAAAGCAGACAACTTATTGTGTTAAACTTGCAGTGTATAGCTATTTCATGGTCTATTAATTAGCTGCTGTATTTTCCTCTTTCATGTGTGGCAGAAGCCGTTTCTGTGTTTCACTGTATTTTCAGTGGGGAACACCATCAATAGTGTCTCACAGAGCCCAGAAATGATTTGCTATTATGTTAATCATTAGGAATTATTTCTAATGGCAAGGAGATTAAGCCTTTAACTCCTACTTAAAGAAATGCAGCTTTGAAGTCATGTACAGGAGGCCCTAGACAGCACAGCTTAAATCTAGGCAGGCATCCTTTTCCTTTATTATCCGTTTCCTCCCGCAAAGGTCCCCACCAGAGATCTCGTGGCACCAGAGCAATAATGGTAACAACGTCTTTCATTTTCTCATTAGTTCCCACCGGCTTCAAATTACACATCTGAGCTAGGAAGGGAGAAAGGGGAAGGAATGATAAATAAATGACTTGCCTAAGGGCAGGTCCAGACCTTTGGGTGTTTTGTTATGACAGTCATCAGGGTTTGATGTGTCTGTGGTGCCAGGGCAGGAAGGTGCAGGCCTTAGAGAAAGACTTGTGTAGAGCACGTGCTGTGGACTCTACCCCCTGTTAGGTGCTTTCCTACCTGATTGCTTTTGACCTTCATGACAGACCCCTGGGTTAATAATTATTATCCATGTTAATATGGCCAGCGGAGAGTCTAAATTAAGTAACTCATCAGATGTTACAGAACCAGCAAAGAGTCAAAGAGTATGTCTGCTGCTGAGAAAGCAATGGAATTCTCTCCTAACGAGCATTTCTCTTTCCATTTTGCTTAGAAGGTCTACAGAATTCTAGAACAAGTGACTCTGAGCACAAAATTTTCAGTCAAGTTTGAGCTTTGCTTTTTATCAAAGTATGCCATTGTCTTTATTTTATTTATTATGTAATTAAAGCAAGCCATAATTTTTTCTCGAGCAGGTGGACCATGACCCCATATCCCCGACTGTAACCCTGTGGGACAATGGGCTGAGAGAAAGATTCTAAAAGGCTCCCCAGACTGAGATTCAGATTTCAAAGTATATAACTGTTTTTGCCAATGAGCACTCTTTTCCTTTTCCAAATGTGATCAATATTTACACTGTGGTTTTGCAATGGGAGATACTTGCCATAACACCAGGTTTGTTTTAGCATAAAATCTGCTTCATTCGGCTGTCACTGAGTATCACCAGGTAGTTGGTGAACCAGAAGCACTTAGATGAACAGAGGAGGGGAGGAGGAAAGGAGGGAAGAAGGGAAGGGGGAAGGGTGGGCACTGGACAGGGATCAAGCAGGAGAGGAAGAAGTGACGAGAAAAGAACAGATGGAAATAGTGACAAAGATCGACTGGCTTGCAACAGGCAATATTTGCATGCAGCAGCCTCCTTCTGCAGCACGGGGTAAAGGCACAGTTCAGATAACTATTTAATGGGGTGAAATGCACTAAAGAGATTTTTTTTAAGTTGAAGGATTGAAGAAAATGACCAATTTCCTCCTTACTCTTCTTTCATGTTTCTGACCCTGTATATATAGCAAAGATACTGAGGTAGGCTCCTGGAGAACAAAATGATGAACCAGCAAATGGTATTGATAGACTGTAGGTAAGCAGTCAGAAAAGAATGCAGTCAGTAGTTATTCAGAGTAGGGAGTGTTATAGTCTTACTGCATTCTCCCAAAATTCATTACATTGAAACTTAATTCATACTGCAATAAGTGTTAGCATGGCAGTTTGGGACTATGAAAGGTGAGAAGGGATGATGACATCATCTCTAAGCTACCCTGAGCTACTGCAGGAGAGGGTCACATAAAAGGATGCGCGCTCAATGCGCTCTCTCTCTCCCCCTCTTCCTCTCCTCTCCTTTCCCTTCTTGTTTTTTATTCCCTTCTATTATAGGATAGGAAGCACAAAGGAGTTGGCCAGATGCCAATGGCATGCTCTTATACATTCAAACCTTCAAAACAATAAGCCTAACAAATCTCTGTTATCTGTTCCTTATAAATCACCTAGTCTGAGGAATTACGCTATAGTAGCAAAGATGGACTATGGCAGTGTACTTAAGGAGGCTGTTGCAGCAATGATAAACAATGAGAGTAGAGTTATTTTCAAATAAAGGAAAATATAAATTATATTCAAGTGGACATAGTAAGATATTAATAGTGTAGGAATGTCTCACTGAGACAAATATTTGGATTAATGACAGCCCAAAAAACATTCATATTTTTTACCTTTTTTTTTCAGAATATTATTTTAGTTCCTACAATTCTGTGTCTTAACCCCAAATGTGCTTAGTCTAACAAAACAATCATAATCAAAGAAAAACCCGTCACTGTAGAAATAAACACTTTGCCTGGGTTATGTTTCATCTTGTGGAAAGTGTTCAGCATTCAACCTGCAGTGTCCTAGTTGACACAGCATCATCCTGTAATTACCCCTAAAGGCCATTTGATTTGGTAATATATTCACCAGCATGTTTAATTTACATAATGTTTTACAATTATCTATTAATATGCAAATGGTAGGCTAAAGATTACACAGCCTAGAAATGCAATGCAAGTACTTCTCTGCCAATCATACTGTGTGGCTATATAGACATCCAAGCTTATGGGCCTTGCAGTTTCAGGGAAGAAATGAATAAGCACAACATTTTTAATTTGCGATTCACTTACCATAGCATAGGAAGCCAACTTAAGGTTCAACAAACAGTATAGAGATGATTGTTTTCTCTCTAAATTTCTGCATGAGTCTCCTCATGTTTGAAAAGTCCATCAAATCTTGCAACAAAAGTGGGAAGTGAGGTTTAGACACACATGCATTCTTTGGACATGTAATTACCATGAAATAACTCCCTAGGAGAATATACACAAATCAGATAAACCAGCCCACAAAATTAAATCTACATTCCTCAACAATATCCAAAAAGGGAAAAGAAAATGAAAGTGAGAATAGGAAGAAATATTTATGTCACTATGGCATCATTGCTGATGTATTCAATGTACAAAACCCAAGAAACTCAGTTACTGTTTTCATAGCAATTGCAGCTTGCCTCCTGGACCTGGTAAAGTGAGTCACATAAATTAATCGCACTTAGAGTGTCAGGAAACAGGACTAAACATGGGAAGACACAGTCAGGCTAAGCATTGTATTAACTAAGCAGCAAACTCTCTTGGAGAGGAGATCCAAGGGTAACAATGTTTGCATTCACAATGCACTGCTGGCTATTTTTTCAGGAAGAAAAATATCTTCTCTGACTGGCACTACCTCCAGGGAATAGTACAGTGAGTGAGAGCCCAGGCCTTGCAACGGGATCAAAAAAGGAGTAACACATGGATTTCCTCTGCACACCAAGGCAAGGGACATGAATTTATTTCACCCAGCCAAGAAGAAAAGGGGTTATGATACACATGGTATAACTTACTATGACTTATAAATGTCATTTTTCCTTTTTAGATTTCAGTAAAAGAATAGGACAGAAAACAAATGGAGATCTGGAAACTATGTGAAGGTCAAAGTTGCATAATTGCCATTCAAATTGATGAGGTTCACCTTGGCCCAAGTCTGATTGTACTACTCAAGCAGGGCTGTAGACTGTATTTTAATCAGTAAGCAGCCTTGGGCAGATGACTGAACTTAATGAATACTATTCAATTAGGATATATTCACTATGCCAAGACTCATTTTCAAGCTCTCCAAGAAGGAATCAAGATCTTCAAAATAATATCTGCCTAAAGATCTTGAACTCTGGTATTAAATAAATTTATATATTTTCTCTCTTTGACAAATATAACAAATTTATATACAAAATGAATTGTAAAGGTTGCCTGCAAAGTCAGCATCATGTAAAGAAGTGAAATGACTTGTTATTTAAAAGCAAATACCCTAGAAAATATCCGTGGTCATAAGCTTTCCCTTCATCTCAATTTCTGTCATCACCCGGGACCATCTTACAATCTATTTGTATGGCCTCTGACTGCATCTTCAATGATTATTGTGTCCACTAACTGCTTTGAAGACACACACTGAATGTAGAGTATGAGAAAATGCACTGTCTCCAAAATTGATAGGTTACAATGCTCATGCTTTCAAAGATGGCCTCCTCTCTTATCTCCTTATTCAAGTCTTCTAAAAACTGGAGTTCTTCAGCCCCATCAAAGGCTCCGATTCAACTAACTCCTCCTGCCTTCACAATTTTGCAGATTCTCAGGCCCATTACTATTCTTTTTCTTCCCAGTTCCCTTGATTCTTAAATTTTTCCGACCTCCCTTTGATCAGTCACAGCATAAGTAGAGGAGCCTTCCAGGCTGCTTCTCTACACCTGAACAGAGCAGCCGAGGAGCCTGTCAAAGCACTCCTCCACACCTTCGCCCAGAAGTCTCATTGTTCCTTTAGAACTCTATTACCAAGGCTCTTAGCACCACCTGGACACTTCCTCCAGTGTCTCTACTCCCATACCCTGAGTACCTCAACATCATCTCATACACTTTCTGCTGTCATCTCTTATTGCCCTCCCCAGTCTAAGGGGATGCTACTGTATTCTTCCTAAAGAGAATAGAATCTTCAGCAGGGAACCGAGGGCAGCTTCCTGCTACAGAATCTGCAAGTTCTCTGGGATGTAGCACAGATGGCAGGTAGGAGGGCTGGGATGTCAGATCATGAGATTCAAAGACTGTCTCTCTATTTTGACAGCTGTGGGGCTTTGGGCAAACTACTCTGTGCCTCTGACTGTTCATTCATGAGCCCATAATGAGCTGCCTGCCTCAGTACTATAGGAGATAATCCAGGGAAAGCACAAGAGCAATGTTTCACATACAACAGGTACCACAGTTGTTAGCTTGATAATCATCATTGTTCCGGATCTTGACCCTCTTCTTTGACAGTTGCTTTTCCTTCTCTTATATCCTTCCTCCTCTAAAAAGTCAACATTGACAGCAGTACAATCTCCTTACATATCCTCAGGACCAGGCCATCGGCTTCATCTCTCCCTCGTACACATTAAGTCTTGTGGCTCTCTCATAGATCCTGTCTGCCTGCTTTCAGGTGTGCGCATCAGTATTCTGATCAATGCTTATTGACTAGCTTTTGATGGCTATGACAGAGGCAGACTCTGTTCCTCAGTTTCAGTGATATCAACCCTCCCACAATTTTAAGCTGTCAAACATTTTGCAACTGGCCAGCAAATTTGCTAAAATATTAATTGCTTAAAACTTAAATACCACCATGAGTAAAAATAAAAGAAACACTCTCCCATGATTCAAATCCTCTGTCTCAGCTAACCTTACAATGATGGTTCTCTTTTGTAGCCCCACGTGGCTGTCATCTAGGGCAGAAGTGATGCCATCTTGGAAAGAGATGCCTCTATCAGTCTGAGTTATCCCGGATGGAGCCTCACTCCATCTGTCTCCCACCTCCATCTCCCTTTGAAAATACTCTTGATATGGTCTCCAGTGTCCTTCAGGACATATGTCAATCCTCTTCTGGCCCTACTCTGTAGTAATTTTTCATGCTTCCGGAGCTTCTGCCTCAAATAGGCCTTCATGTGGTCCTTCCCTTCTTCCTTTCCAAGGCACTTTATGAAATGTTTCCCGAGCCAACTTCCTGGACCTCTGTGTTTCATACTCTAAATTCTTTGCAAACAATATTAACTGATCTCATGACCTCAGTGCATTGCAGGCAAGAGATGTTAATTTGTTTCCTCTGTCAGGGGCATTTCTTCTGCATTCTCCCGTTTGAATATTTATCTATTAGAAAAGTCAAAACACTCCTCCCAAGCATTGGGAGGATGTAGACAAGCAATATTGCCAGTCTTAAGCAATATTGCCAGTCTTGAGCAATATTCAGGCTATCTTGAAAGAAGACACACTATAATCCCTAAAGACAGCCAACCATGTAGATCACAGGTACACAAAGAAGAACTAAGGAGAGTCTGTGGTCACTGTGGCATGACCATTAACATAAAAATGCATGTCCTGTTCTTCTGAACCCAGCATTTGGCAATTTAAGAACAGTATCTGTACTGCAGAACTGAATTTCCCTCAGTATTAAGTGACTACAGGACCAAATAGTTACAGTGACTTGGTTATAGTCACTGAAGTGACCCTCACACCCAATGCCTATGCCTTCTAGGTTTATTATCTAGAGAAGCCATGGTGGCACAGGTCAGTGGCCTTCGGTGCCTCAAAGAGCTATTGATGCATAGAAAGATGAACTCAAAAGCTCATCTCAATTTTAGATCAGAAGAATTTTAATTTATAAGATAGATAAATTGGAGCGCATCATGTTTATGATTTGTTTTGATACTCGGAAACTCACTTGACTTGTACGAAGGTTGTGCTACTAGATGAGAAGAGTAGGCACACTGCAATAACCTACAAATGTTCTGAGTGGTTACAGAGGTATCAGACCAAAGGACTTAGAAGTAAATTATCGGGTTAATTTCAGAGACAAAGACCTGACTGTATAAACTGCATTTAGGAAGAAAACTTGGCAACAATTTTAAAAAGACCACATAAAAACCAGAATCTCTGTACTGGCTGGTTTTGTATGTCAACTTGACAAAAGCTAGAATCATCAGAGGAAGGAACCTATGCCTCAATTATATCCAGCTGTAAGGCATTTTCTCATTCAGTGTTCAATGGGGGAGGGCCCAGCCCATAGTGGGTGATGCCATCCCTGGGCTGGTGGTCCTAAGTTCTATAAGGTGGGCTGAACACGTCATAGAAAGCAAGCCAGTAAGCAGCTCCTCTCCATGACCTCTGTATCAGCTCCTGCCTCTGAAATCCTACACTGTTTGAGTTCTTGTTCTGACTTTCTTCAGTGATGAAAATCAATGTGAAAGTGTAAGCCAAGTAAACCCTTTGCTCCCTGGCTTTTTTTTTTGTCATGGCGCTTCATCACAGCAATCGAAACCCTAAGACAATCTCTGAGGCAGCAGTTCAACGTGGATGAGGAGGTGGGATTCTCTGGAAGGAAATATCCATCACATAGTGTTAAGGTGCGACATCAACTGAGAAGGCAGAGAGTAATCAGAGTGACATCAGCCTGCCGGCACTCCAGGGGAAGTGTCTTCCTCCTTCAGAAGGCCTATCAGTTGCTGGCACAGTGGTGAATAATGTGTCTAACCAGACACCCTCCAGAAGCTGACAGAAATGTAAATCTATTATCAATAGATATCTAGTGATGTTTATACCCTTTTACATGCCCAAGTTCCTAATCAGTCAATTGTTTAGTATCTGTTTTATTACCTGAAAGATAAATATCAAAAGAAATTATTTCAATAATGGTTGTAGACTGTTAAAAGACTAAACCATTTTTGCTTCTGTCTTAGCTATCTCTATTAACTATATATTCACAAAATTAACAAACCAGAAACAGAAAATGTGTCTGGAAGAGGTTGAAAACACATCATTGAAAAAGACTGAAGTTCCCTGTTTTCAGCACTGTGAAGGTTCAAGAGTTCCCTGGAACTGAAGGTTATATGGCTGATGAATGCGTTCTTATATATTCCCCTTGGGCTAGATTCCTTCACAAACCTCAGAAGGACAAGCTGGGATATGAACTCCACACATGCTTCTCTCGGTCATGAATAAAACAGGTCGAATTCCATTTGACGTTGTGAGAATCCCAAATTCAGTTATTATAGAGTCCCAGAAAATCCACATTTGAATGCTAGAGAAAAAACACTGAACTAAGAGAATGGACAGGATGAGAAGATAACAGGCCACACAGTGTCTTGGCACCTGTCAGCTGCACAAGAGTGGAGGTACTGAGGTCCCCTCCTACAGTTTGTCACACATGAAAGTCACAGACCTTACCTACCACAGGTATGCTCTAAATTAAGCCTGCATGCCAAAAGATGGGTTAGGCAGTTATACATAATTCCAGCAGCCCAAGTGACACTCAGCTCTATTCTCTTCTTGAGAAGTCATATTAGCCAACAAGAAAGGTCACTTGAAGAACAGTTCTTGAACCTCCCCTAGGAAGACACTGCAGGCTTAGAAATTGGGATAGTGTTAGTAGTGAATTCTTTGTAACTACCATGTGATAATGTCATAAACGAATGTGGCTAACATGTATGATACTTGCTGCCAATATTAATTTCCAGAACATAAGCACACCTTCTTTTTAATGTATCTTCTAGCACAATGACGAGGACCATGCCAATAGGGAAGACATACTTTAACTCATGTCCGAGTAAAACATATATAAGAAAATCAACCTTTTGGAAATTCAAAACCTTTATGGTGCATTTAAGTCTAGAATTAATACAATTAACATTCTAAACTAAGGGAATAGATAGAGAGGGTTGCTATAGCAGCTCACTACTGGATGGAACAAAACTAACAGTGCTTAGGCAGGTTTACAAAGGAAGGGTGATAATTCCCACTAAGCAATGGTATCTTGAGGAAATACTCACAAAAATCTCCTGTAGAAGGCTTGGCCCTTCAAGACATCCTTCTTGCCCCTGGATATCATTACATGGTCACCCAGGTAATGACTTCAAGATGATGGATACAACTTAATGTAAGAATATAGGTTGAATTTAGTAACAATCCTACCCCTGGAATATAAACATATTAGTAACTTCATTTATAATGATTGGTGGATCATTTGTCCCTAAATGACTATCCTGTCCTATGATGAGCGTTGTATACTCCAGCAGCCATACAGTGACTTTCAGGTGGCCCGAGATAGCAAAACTCTTTCCTTCATAGAAAGGTCATCATGTGGGGGGCTGGAGAGATGGCTCAGAGGTTAAGAGCACTGACTGCTCTTCCAGAGGTCCTGAGTTCAATTCCCAGCAACCACATGGTGGCTCACAACCATCTGTAATGGGGTCTGGGGCCCTCTTCTGGCCATCAAGCATACATGCTGCAGGAGCTCTCTCTCTGCCATTCAGCCAATGGCTTTTGAGATACCAGCCCACTGGGGCGTGGTTTCATTTTTAAAAAGCAGCAGCAGCTCCCACTCACTCTCTTGCTTCTGGCTTCCTCCATTCTGACTGCTAGACTCTGTTTCCTGTTTGCGACCAGAGGACTGTGGCTTGGGACATTGATCTGTAAGTTTTATCCCCTCCAATAAAATACCCCTTTTAAATCAAACTGGTGTAAAATTGTTTTGCGTCTTTACATACATACTGACAGAACATTGTATACATAATAAATAAATAAACCTTTAAGAAAAAAAAAAAGAAAGGTCATCATGCTCTTGTCACGGGCACCATGTAGTGCTGCAAGAGTGTGTCACCCTTGACGACTTTGAGCCAGTGACCCTTGTCCCACCCCATGTCTACCAGAGATCAGCAGGAAAACAAACAGTGCTTTACCTGCATCCAGCAGGTCTACTCTTAAGACTGTTTTATTGTGAAGAAATGGGACTGTTTCTACACCCAAATCAGTAGAGCTGGGAATCCCACCTTCAGACAGAGCAAAAGCAGAGCCCACACCATCACTTCCCAGCTCCTTTACCTCCAGCCACCATAAAATTCCAGACTCAGCAGAATCAGAAGCAAGAGTCACACAGCATCTGCAAAGATGAGCTGAAGAAATCCCACAGGAGAGGAATTCTCAATCTGCACCAAGAATGAGTCACTACTAGGACTAAACTCTGAAGCCTCACGTTTCATAACACGCCTGATTTTAAACTCATGTCAATGATAGCTGAATGTTTGGGGGAATCAATTGCAATGGAGCCCATCTCCAATTGCATCCTAAAAGTTAATGAGAAGATGGGTCTCAGATTTAGTCATCAGCGCAGGGAGAATGTCCCTCAGACTGCCGAAGTCACTGATTGGAAGAGTTCTGGAATCTAATTCTGTGTTGTCATCTATTTTGCTCCCTCTTGTTCACATAACGTGAAATTTTTCTTATGTGAAGTAACTCCAATTTTCCCCTTTTAACTTTGAGAACAAGAGTCAATTCGTGCGCTCACTCTGCATATTTATATCTAAATCCTCGATTCACTAAAAAAATGTGAATTTTATCAGCTGTCAGAGGGAATTTACCACAGAATGGTGACAGAGGGAGAAAATCAAATATATTCCAGTGAAACTTAAGCTAGCTCCCATCTGGCTAAACGTCAAGCTTAAAATAAATGCAATTTTCTTTTTTCTACCCCATCCTACTAGACATGGAAGATATTCTTGTAGGGGATGAGAAGACAGCAGCCGGGGGAGGTGTAAACAAGGAAACTGGAATTCTGTCGCTCCACATCCTCTGACCATCCTGCCTGGGCACCTTGTGATGGTAGCAGCCTGCGCTGTTGGAGCCACTTCACCTGCAGATTCCAGTAAGCCTTCCCATGTAGCAGTGCTGTGGTAAGGAGGAAGGGGTGGGCTGAGGAAATGTCATGTCAGGATGTGATCCTCCTGATTTCTTCTTCACTTGCAGTAGAGGGCTAAGACCTAACACAGGGCTTGTCAGCCTGGTCAGTTGATTTTTAAAAATTATATTTCTTAATCTCTACCGAAATCTATAGACTCTGAGTATGCTGTATACTCAGATGGTGTTTTGTGAGCTAATTTGAGATAATACCTATATATTAGATGCAAATACCAAATAAGGAGACTTATCACTCTTTCCCTATCCTGATTCTCTCTCTCCTTTAAGTCCTTGTGTTCTTTATCTGGCCTTCCTTATCTATATGTGGCCCTGGCTGGTTCTATCAAGTGATAATTGGCTGTTCTGGAATGATGAGGAGTGGCTGTGCTCTGTTGTCAGGAAGAGGCCCTGGCCCACCGTGTGGAAGGAACTAAAGTGGAGATATCTAGGCAAGGGGAGCATCCGCCTCGGAAACATTTTCTCTGCTGGGTCATTCCCTCCTACACAACTCACAGGACAGGGCACAGTCACATTAAGGACAAGATGTGTGGTTCTGCAAAGCTGAATTGATGAGGTTAGAGCCAATGTCACTGTGTCCTGTGATCTTCTCTGGGCTGAGAACTACCAGTTAGATGGGTAGAATATTGTCGGGGGACATTTTCAGCAAGTGTGAAAGTGTAACCTAATGAGCAGGTATAACCTGATACACATTTACCAAAACAAAGGAAAAATAATGTACCCTAAAAAATAGCAAAATTTACTGTACTGAATATACTTCAAAAAAGTGTGGTTCAAAGGGAGAAAGAAAAAAGGAACCTAAAGCTCTCTGGCCAGTAAGCCAGCACTTCCCAAACTCAGAGGCTGGAGTGTATAGTTACCCAGAGTGAAGGAGCAGCCACAAGGCTCCTCATTATAGGATTCCAACACCATGAAGAGTGAGAGACAACAAAGAGCAAACCGTTCACTGCCAACACACACCTTTACACACACGCACACCTTGACACGCACTCCTGGGACTACTCTTTACTATAATACTAATCCTTGAGGAAAAACATACTTTCCCCAAAGTTTGCCTCTATATCCAAGAAGAAAATACTACCAAGACAATTTCTGCAATGTATTTGAGTCTTGAGTGAGAAGCAAGAACAGAATCAGGTCTTATGTGCTTTGAGAGTGAGTGCCCCAGATGCATACAGTTAGTCTACACCCTACCCCAATTTAATTGGCTCCAAATTTTAAATAATCATCAAACAAAGAAGATAATTAAACTTGCTAATACTGTCTTTTCTTTGGTGTAACTTAGAAAGCAAGCAAATAAAAACTAAAGCATTATTCTATCATATTTCTTCTACTGGTCATGGCCCACATCTCCCAGGCCCTTTCATTTCTCCAGATAGAGTAAACAAAGTTCTTTGACGATAAAACTTTGTGGTCTCAATTTCAAACATTTTAGGTCATAGACTCATCTCATCTAGGGTATTATCCAGCCATCATCAAAAC
>JAQHUG010000233.1:2489320-2563609 GCA_028555095.1 Dicrostonyx torquatus | reverse complement strand
GAGAGAGAGAGAGAGAGAGAGAGAGAGAGAGAGAGAGAGAGAGAGAGAGAGAGAGAAAACAAATGCTAATTGTGGCAAACAAACAACTAAAAATTGTATTTTCTGAGTCTGGGTAAAAGGTCTATTGTTCGTCTGTGTCTCCAAACCTGACTTGTTGGAAACTGAATCCACAATGCAATACTTTCAGGAGCTGAGACCTTTTAGGGAGGTCAGTTCTGACTCTTACCATTACCTGGAGTCAGTGGTTATCTTAGGTTCCTGGGAAAGGCTGGGCCCCACCCCTTCACACAGCCCACCTGTCCCATGCAGCCCTCCTGCCTCTTCTACTTTCTAATCTAGGGAGTCTCTGGGAAGCCTGTGCAAGATGTGGTCCCTTGATTTTGAACTTCACAAAGGCTAGAACTGAAAGGACAAATACATCTGTTCTTTCTACATCACCTGGTCTCAGGTATTCTGTTGTAATAGTTTAGACTAGAGCGCCACAGGCTTGGAGGAGTGATGCTTAATGCAGTATCATTTCTTGATCTATTTTATTGGTATTCTTTATCAAGTTATCATTACTGATTCTGACCTTTTTCTTTCTAATGAACCCTTCAATCTGTCTGTGACATTTCCACACTAATTCCCTTTGCTACTTACTGCAGGAGACAATGTGAGCCAGCACACTGATTTGGGACAACTTCTGCACTTTTCACATATTAATATTTTCCTACGAGGAATAAAATGTATGCTTACTTATTTTTTAGTAAAACCTTATAGTTTCCTTTACCTTTTCTAAGGTACTTTCAACTGGGATTATTTTCATTGCCACCTGCACTTTAATCCTTTCTTCTACTTTATCGTGACCTTAAGCATCAATGGCAGACAGAAAAGCTACTAAGTTTATTTCTCCAGTACCTGCTCTCTAATTGAGCTAAGTTCCAACAGCTTCTCCTTAGATTCTGCAGGAAGTTCTAGATAGAAAGCCTTGTTATGCATAATTCAAAACACTGTTCCTATCGACGAAGTCTACCTCTGTTGTGTGCAAGGTAAAGCAATATATGTGAATGTAAGCATCTTACTGCATCCTACTTTGCATCTTAAAATTTGTTACAGTTTTAAATATAATGCCAATTTGTTGGTTTACAGCAGCTTTTTTTTATGGTAAGAAGATGATCCTGGAGCTACGGAGATGGCTCAGTTGCAAAAGTGCTTGCTTTGCAAACAGGAGCGCCTGACTTGCATGCTCAGAACCCACATAATAATAATTATTAATAATAATAGCCAGGAGTGATGGAGCAAGCCATGGGGAGGCAGGGATGGGCATAGCCCTGGGACTCTGGTGTAGGAGGTCATTCTGTATTTGTTTTGCTCTCATTGGTTGAATAAAGAAACTGCCTTGACCTTCTGATAGGGAAGAGCTTAGGTAGGCATGGAAAAGAGAACTGAAGGCTGGGAGGAAGAAAGCAGAGAAGGTGAGCTGCCAGGTCAGACACGCTGAAATCTTTCCCGGTAAGCCACGACCTTGTGGTGACATACAGATTATTAGAAATGGGGTGAATCAAGATGTGAGAGTTAGCCAATAACTAGAGTTTATGGCCCAAGCAGTAATTTAATTAATACAATTTCTGTGTGGTTATTTCAGGGTTTAAGCAAGCCGGGTGGTGGGATGCAGCTGCTCTTCTCCTACTGCAAGACTCACTGAGCAGCCAGCCCTGTTTTCTTGGTGCATGCCAAGCTGGTAAGGAACCTGATCTAAAAAGCAAAACAGAGCAAGAAAGATGACTCAGCATGTAAGAACACTGGCTGCTCTTGTAGAGGAATCAGGTTAGGGTCCCTAGTAGCCACACAGTAGCTCAAAACTTATCCATGACACTAATTCTAGGGGATCTGACCCCCTTTTCTGACTACCACAGGAACACACATGGTGTGTATACATATGGAGGCAAATATTCATATACATAAAATAAAAAAGACGGTTCCCCAAGGAATAACACCTGAGGTTGTCTTTGGGCTTAAACACACAACATACACAGAGAAAGAGAGAGAGAGACAGAGACAGAGACAGAGAGAGAGAGACAGAGACAGAGACAGAGAAAGAGAACACACACACACACACACACACACACACACACACACAGTCGTCCTATTCCAACATCCTTCATGCCTGGTATTAAATGTCAAAAAGTATTGATTTAACGTTAAATAAAATTAGTGTTTGGATTTCGATGGAGCTTATTCCCGTGAGATGGTGCACTGTTCTGTTTTATAAAACTAGATACACAAAACACAATACCCTTACAAATGAAATTCACAGTTAAATCCAATGTCCACTAGAGGTAAATGCAAAGGCTTCTATAACACGCACTTTGCAAAGACAAATCACCAGCATTTACAGTATATTTTTATTTATTGATGCATGTTAGTTTAAAAAAATATCTTAAACTTTTGAAAGTTCAATGTTCAAGGGAAATTGACCACAAAGATGAAGCAAACAAGCACAAAACAAGTGTTCACAAGAAGTCAGACATGGACCAAAGGAGACAAAGATAAAATGCTACCAGTGCTTGAGGTAGACAGAGGAGAGGACCAGGAGATTCATGAACAGCCGATGCTGAGATGCATCTAGACAAGGGTTTCTAGGGGGCAGAAGGAGCAACCAGTGGGAGGCCAGGCATTTTCAACAGGCCTGTATCTCTCCTCCCTACAAGCCTGGGCAAACCTGCAGGTTCACATCCCAATCCGAAACCCAGTCAAGCATGCAAGAGGAACAGACCCTGATGTTTGCAGTTCACACATCATTTCACAGAGAGCATAAAATGCGTTAATAAAAAGCTGAGAACAAAATATTTTATTTATCATGGAGAGACGCTGGAAACTGTCAAGTTTCAATTTCTCCTCGCAATCAAGTCTTATGAGGATAAACTTTTTTATTGTAATTTCAGAAACCTATGATATTGCTTTCACCAACAAGGACAAACCACAGAGGTGAACGTTTATGAAATCCAGAATGTGCAGAGGAGCTAGTCCTGCTGTCACATGCAGTTCAGCGTCTCCTAGCCCGTGTGCACATGGTACTTCACCATCAGCAAAGATCTCCTGCTACAGTCCCTTGCTCAGTTATCAAAGGATTGTGCCTACGGGGCGGTGATGATGACCTCATGTCTCAGATGCGGGGGGAAATGAGCGAGACAGGGTTAACCACCTTGACAGAAATCTACATGTCAACCATTCCTACTCTGAATGCCAGATTCTAATGATACCATTATAAGTCCTAATCATGGCTTGTACAATTATTGTGAAAACCATCTCTATGACTTTGATATTTTTTCCCATGGACCAAAGTACATACAATATTCCAAGCCAAATTTGAGTGTAAATATTTATTTTGTTTTTCCATGCCACTTTGAAGGTTGAAAATGACATAAGAAAGTCAAATACAATATAAAAAGTCTAGGCAGAATCAAGATCTGAGAGTTTTCAGCTTTCTAAGGGTTAAGAGCACAAGCTAATATTAGGAGGAGCAAAAAGTCCTTAATAGATATAATTGCCAAAACCTAATTTTCTTGTCCTTTCTCCAACTAGAATGTTGTGACTAAGAATGAAAGTGATGGATTGTAGCTCTCAACATTCGCAAACACCAATGTCCCAGAGTTAAGTGTCTGTTCTAATTGCTGCTGCATGCCGAAGAGTCCGTCCACGTGCGCAGTGTGTTATTTTTACTTGCTAAAGCAGAAGTGTCTTGGTGATAAATAGAGCAAGGTGCTCCACTCAGCACCGCTGCTGTGTTATAATAAATATTACCCTCAAAGACAATGTCTGGGCGTGACCATTGCTTTCATAGTGTGTCGTAAGTTTCTTCCTCGTTAATTTTTCTAAACAGAAGTCATTATTTGATCTCACTGTAAGTGGTTAAAGAGGTGACGACAGCAAAGCTGAGGGAATGATGGAGCCTTTCATCACCAATGCATTCATTTTGTCCCTCAAAGCACATCTTGGACTGATACACAGTAGCATTTTGAGGAAATAGGGATATCTATTTCCTAACATGAGCATAATGTAGTGGAGCCCTAGTCCATGTATCTCGGTGATGGAGAAGAAATGCATTATAATCAAACTTCAATTTCCATTTTTCTGCAACCTTTAATATTGCCATGCCAAAAAAAAAAAATCCTTAGTGCATTTGCCCAATTCCCAGTAAAGAGGAAACAGGGCAGTAATCTGACCATACTTTGTTGTAGTTTCCTGCATCAGTGAAAAAAAAATGCAGAAAAATCTTTTCAAATATAAGGACAGAAAGGATTCCAAGTCATTATTTCTGCATCAGAACAGAACTCGATGCTCTTAGCTATGGGAAGCATCTGGTAGGGGCGCACAAAGGGGAGGTTTGATGCACGTCCAGTTTCTTTAGCAGTAATGACTGGTCTGACCTGGACCAGCCCCATTCCTGTTCCAACATCTAGGTTGGGCAGGAAGGGGCCAAGATATTAACCACTGATACATACAAAGTAGTTTGTAGGATGACTTCTAGAAACATGCGCGTACACAGAGACACTTCCCTCAAGGAAACAGTCAGTCACCATGTAACAGAAGCCACTCTTCTGCTACCAGCAGAACACAAACGGAAAGAACTGGGATTCCCGAGGGTACCACTGAGGTTAATCAGCCCTGGGGCCTGACTGACTCTGCCCTCATTCAATCATCTGGAATTTCTATTGGCTGCAGCTGAAATCATCCCCACGGCTGGATTATCAGGGTGAGGTTTGTTGGATGTCAGCTTCACACCATTCCCAAACCTATACATTAGCATTCTTAAAAGTCCTCCTCACACTCAGTAAACAATAAAATCCTAGAATGTTATGTCCAGGACTACAACACCATTTTGTGTATCGAAGTCTTTCTATTGGTTCCACGGCCTGTATGATCAGGTCCAAACCTCTCCGGATGACAAATACTTAGGATTTCATACTTCCTTCTGCAGCTGGCATCGCCTCCATTTGCTTGCTCCCTTAGACCTTCCTCTTAACTATACAGAACTACATTCATACACTTTCTATATCCTCAAGATGCCCACAGGCTAACTCAAATGTCCTTCACATGAATTAATGATAGCGAAAATCCTTTTCCTTCTGTAGGGTTTCATCGACATCAGACTAACATCTCTTGGAAGCAGTATTTTCTCCCTTTTTTTAGAATGAACACAGGTGGGGAAGGTGTGCTAGAGAGTCGCATAGGAGCTTGCAATTGTGGGCATCATAAGAACTAAGTGTAGTAAAACTCCAAGAATATAGACAAATAGGTTTGACTGGGGGCTGGCGCATGCAGCTGTTGAAAATCCCAGCAAGGAGAAACTATAGGTAGAAATTCTGAGGATTCAGAGAAAATACTGCTTTGATCTGATGTCAACGAAACACTACAGAGGGAAAAGGATTTTCACTATCATTATTCATGTGAAGGACTTTCGAGTCAGCCTGTGGGCATCGTGAGGACACAGAAAATGTTCTAAATTAATGTTGTGGTGACTAATAAGATCCTACCATGTAGAGCGGTGCCCCAGAGCTAGAGGATGAAGTATAGGCATGGTGTTACAAGTCCAACAGGTAAGCAATCATTCTACTTGTAGCAGAAATTAAGTTTCCTTCATTCATTTATTCGGGGACAAATGTTATAACAACAAAAACAGCACAGCTATCGCTGTTTTTCTCTACTTGGGAGCTAATATCTTTCCAAGGACTCAGTTCTACAGCAGTTATACGGGTTTGCCTATATTCTTCCTCCTATAAGAAGAGACACCACCCCCTTCCTGCCTCCTTCACAAACTCCAAGCAAATAAACACGTAATTCCTATCTTGAAAGCTTACTCCTCCTTCCCCGTCTGTTTGATTTTTTTCACTGGGATTGCCAATTATACACCCTGACTCTGGGTATATGCGATCATATCCAGCTGTGTAAGGATTCTTTGTGATTTTTAAAATGGAAACTGAGGGAAACATGTCTTCCTTTCAAAACAGTCTCAAGTAGGAAGGTTAAAAAGAATGTACTTTGCTGTCCATTGCGGGGGAAGCATCCTCAACCCCTTAGAAACACAAGTTCAAGGATGCTCAAGTACCTTCCATAAAATGATATGGTGCTGAGATATGACCTATGCACAACTGCACATATCCTTGAAATTATTTCTAAATGGACTATGATAATTAGCACAATATAAATGCTATACAAATAGTCATTGTACTGTTGTCTAACAACGAGAAGGATAAATGCTCGTGCATGTTTAGTAAGGACGAAATTTATTTTCCCAGTAGTTTAAACCCATAGTTGGATGGTTCTCCGGATTCAGATTCTATGATGGAGGGCCGACTGCAGCAAATGTGAGCCATATGTAGAGGGAAGAAACAAAGTCATTGCACAGCTTCCTCTAAAGTAGAAACATCATCCCCCTCTCACTGAACCTTCCCTTTCCTTATGGAAAGCAAGACTGGGACACTTACACAGAAACGAAAAGAACCCTACTGGGGTTTCAACTACAGCCATGTTCATTAGTTCATTTAAGCTCTATAAACTGTAGAACAGGTATTATTTTATAGATAAGGGAGCAAAAGCTCAAAATAGTGGAGAAGCATGCTGAGACACCCAACAAGTAGCTGAGCTGTGTTCCAAGCTGGTTCCCTCAGATCTCCAAATGCCACCAGTCTCTTTTCCTACTTCCTTCTGCAAAGTTCCCTGGGTATCATACCTCAGTCAAAATTTAGTGAGTGACTCCATACACTATATCATCAGAGCAGGACCTCCTTCATTAATAAACATAGAAATTATTGATCTTGGGTGTTACAGACATCAGTTAAATAACCTAGATAAACTTTCTGATAACAGAAATAGATGTTATTTAATATTTAATATTTGTCACTTGACATCCCAATAACTAGGAAGCAAAACAGGGAATGTGTATATTTAAGCTACCTAAGGAGAAAATGTTCGCATACATTTGGTATCTGTAATTTAATGTGTTTGCATTAGATACAAAATTATAATTGGCACTTTCAAACTAGATTTCTTCAAGAGACCTAAAATTAAAAATAAGGATAAATAATTTCTAGAAAATTAACTCTGTCTATTTGTAAGCATCCTTTTACCCCTACCCATTAGATTTTTAATCAAACACCTCTTTTGGTCTCAGAATTGGTTAACACAGTTAAACTGAGCATAGTTTTCAAGGTCAATTATTCATACAAATTAGAGAAGTTCTCAGAACTGTGAACTTAGAAGTAAGAAGGAGGAGGGGGAGCAAACAAACCAAGAGCAGATGAATTTGCATGTGAAACTAATTTGCTAGAAGAAAAATAGGTATCTCCTTCAACATAAGGGTGTGTTCAAATTTGTTTTTCATATTAGTAACTTATTTAATATGGCACTGGGCAAAAGGCAATCCATTTTAAAAAGCAATTTTCCTCTTTCCATGGGGTGTTTTATCATTTGATGTCTAGCATTCAATCAGAGTACGGCTATCCTTTCATATTTTTATGAGCAGAAAACAACTTAGTTGGGCACGTCTCACTTCACAGAAGTGAAAACACTCTGTAAGCCTTGAAAGATGCCCAGAATGGCGCTTGCAGATGACGGCTAGCAGGAGGTCAGACTGGAAAGTTAAACTTGAAATGATCAAAATATTGGAAAAATTGTTCTGTATCACAAATAGGCATTATTTTAAAAAATAATAATAAATTTAAAATCACAGGATGAATCATATCAGTCCCAGCTCATCTTTTCACTTTCTGAAGTTTAAGAAAATTCTGGAACTTCCTGGGGAGAGAGGCCCTATCTGCTTCAACCACAGCTGCAGTATGCAACAGATTACAAATGTTCAGTAGATTTTTGCTGAGCAAATGCATACAAGTATCCTTATGTTTGGTGAAAGGACCATACCACCACTCTCACTCAAGTCCAGCCTCCATGCAGAGGCAGCTTGAGGACCTGCAGAGTGACCTCTAGAGAACGCCAAGGACTTTCCTTCATCAGAAGCTGGGAGACGGAAGCCGAGCAGCTGTACCACTGTGCCGAGTCCACGAGCTTCATCTCTATACCCTGTTATCTCAGTTTACAGGACTGGGGTTCCTTTGTTATCCTGAATGTAATGGCAAGATCAAATTTACACTGCCAGAGGCTAAAACCTGTGACATCCTCCAACTCAATCTCAGCCACAGGCACCAAAGAGAAACTCCTTAGATGGCTGTGACCTCAGACTACTGCCACCTTGGTCCCTCTCCTTTACCAGGATGGCCCCACTGATGGAAAGGCCAGGTTTTCAGGTCAGGTCAGGCCCACATTTGCCGTATCCACAATCCACTCCAGAATCTGACCATGCCTCCCAAGCCAGTCCCTCCAGGTTGAGTATTATGCCTCTCACAGGCTCGTCACACTGACATTTCTGTATTTCAGGTACAAAGCAAAGACAGTACTTAAGTCTTCACCCCAAACGCTGCCATTCTAGGTGTTCTATTCTGGGTAGTATGAATGGTTAGAGCAGCACCATGACCCTGATGAGTAATTACCAGATAGAATTCAGCTCCTCTGCATTGCTAACATCTTTATCCCTGCCACCAGGCCACTTATCTGGCAGACTAATGACATCAGGGCAAAGGAGATGAGCAGAAAGCAGTGCAGGGAACATCACAGAACAAGGGTACTCCCCCTTTTCCCAACATATGGTATTAGGAAGATGGAGAGGGTGGGTAAAGAGGCAATGCAATTCAGTAACTTGAACTCAGAAATCTAGAAATGGAAAGATTCAGATAGCCTTGTTAGTAAGTGACTTTAAACAGTTCCCGTCAAAAAAGTGAGATAAATACTAGATGGCTATCAGATGGAGAGATTCCAAGGGGGTTGTTTGATTAGGGCTTACATTCTTAAGCTGAACACACAGTAAGGGATATCAAAGACAAAAGTCTCAATTAGGGAAGAGGCAAACACCTTCCATCAGGGACTCCTGAGGGCTGCAACCTCAACACTCAGTGAAGAGCACAAATTAACAGACTGCCCTGGGAAGGCTGCCCCAGTCCCAGTGCAACTCCTCAGTACTGTGGCCTCACAGGCAATGACCTTCATTGGCTGTTCTATGCCAAGGTTGACTTCTTTACCTAACCGGCAGCCAACAAAAGATGACTGGCTCCTGCTTGGTCCAGTAACACAACTTTTTAGTTTTATTCTTTATCAATTCCTAAATTTTCTCAACATTATCTTTATCTTGCTCTCAAATGTAACTAAAACATAACCCCCTTTTCAATTCAATCACAGGCTCCTTCCCATTAATTACTCTACACCATTATTTTAAGCTCTCAAAGCTGGTGGCCACATATCTATGCTTTACACAATAGAACCACACACCACCTCCAATATTTGCCTGGTATAAGCAGTCTTCTCTAGTACTAGTGATATTAAGACTGAGAGGAAGGATTCATCTGTGTGTTCCAGTTCTATGGATGGGAGAAGTGAGAATTGGCTGCTTCAAGCGGCCTTGGCATAGGCAAGGACAAGGGAAGCAGATTAAGTCATATCTGCCCTCATGTTAAAGCTGGAGTACACCAATGAGCCAACAGGCAAGGATATTAGTATCTCTTTTCTCAGATGTCCTCTTAGAAAGTTAGTCGTGTAAGAAAAGGAGCCCAAGGCATATTTCTAGCCAATTTTTTCATTTTCAGACACCCATTTTCTTCAGTAATTTTTTCTTTTTAAAGTAAATATTCCTCACAACTGAAACACTGGTAGCAAGAGAATTTCATCATAGTATTCAATTTTTCTTTATCGAAAAAAATTGTTTCAAAAGAAAACAAGGGAAATGGTCTACAAGAAGTCTAAAAAGTAGAACGCAATGGAAAAAAATCCACAACAGTGATGCAGTTGGGACATGTACTAATTTTTACAATACTGGAACCTCTGACACAATACCCAGCGTGTTCTCTCTTCCTGTAGCCGTCAATGTTTCTATACAAAGCAGACATGTAGAAACACACACACAGGAAACCCGAGGCAGAGAATGGACCTATGGTAAAGGCATGTGAAGGTGTCAGCACTCTGGGGCTGAAACGTGGAAGCTCGGTGTCCGCCAACCTTGGCACGCACGGGGCACATGCACTCTTACTTACGCAGCTCGCCCACTTTCAGGATCTCGCAGAGCATCTTGGTCAGTTCTATACTGCTGCGGCCGAAGGGACACTCATGCTTATCCTCCCGGCTGCTGTTCTCAAGTACAATCTGTGTGGAGAAGAGGGAAGTGGTCAGAGAAGGAATTCTGTGACCAAACACACCAAGACTTAGCTGACTCCAATAAAGACGTAAGGAGAATCACCCCGACCTATGGGTCTTCAACCAATGAATGTTGAGGCCAGGACTAAAAAGAACATGGAGAATATAGCACCTCAGACTTTGATATTTCTCAAGCCTCCTACAGCCCTCTGACCTTCAGGAAGAGGTTTTGCTTGGCTCATTGGTTTTCATTTGCACAGAGGTGCCTGTGAAGGATTTTTCAAGACAAAACAGTACAGATTTACTACTTAAGTAACAGAACATCATTCTTGTCGCTTAGGCCATTTCTCTTTCCAAGGAATAGCAAGACTGTACAACTTCAATGTCAACATTTTCATGGCTTATTTATTAAAAGGTCCCTATTTTTGCATGGTCTCACTGAACCATGTCTGGGGAACACATGAAGAGGATCAACCAGAGTACTTCCCTGAGTTAAATGAATGGTTTATTTTTCCTTGTCAACTTGTTTGGATAATAAACCATCTGAGCTCAGAGACACACAACTCTGGTGTCATAAAGGCATCTCCAGAAATGATTACTGGAGTCCAATGTGGGGGCACATATGTCCACATAGGCACTAACAAAGCTTTTTGAAAAAAAGTTCCAAACACACAAACACAGAGTCAGACAAGGCTTACTAGTCCCATAGTCCCTCAGGTGGGCTATGGTGCTACAGAGATAAGAAGTCCAGTTGCTGCCTGAGGGCTTGAGCCAGCCAGAGCCATGTGTAGAGTCATGGGGTGGCTTTAAGGCTTGGCTCACATGCTCAGAGAAGGCTGTTGGTGTGCAGTAAAGCAGTCCATACCAAGAGAACCTCTAAAGAGACACAGTAAAAAAAAATGCGGATAGTGAGTCATAGAAAAAACAAAAAGTTTAAAAAGAATAAAGTCTTAGCCGGGCAGTGGTGGCACACACCTTTAGTTGCAGCACTCAGGAGGCAGAGGCAGGCAGATCTCTGTGAGTTTGAGGCCAACATGGTCTACAAAAGTTAGGTAGTTCCAGACAGGCTCCAAAGCTACAGAGAAACCCTGTCTCAAAAAACCAACCAACCAACCAATCAATAAAGTCTTTAAAGAAAGTGTAAACTATTAAAAAAAAAAGATAAGCCACATAAGGGTGGAAAATACATACGGCATCTGGATCCTATATGGTGCATTGTTGACTTTGAATTTCTTTTTTTAAAAAAAAATTACTTATTATGTACATAGTGTTCTGCCTCCATGTATGACTGTAGGCCAGAAGAGAGCACCTGATCTCATTGTAGATGTTGTGAGTCAGCATGTGGTTGCTGGGAATTGGACTCAGGACCTCTGGAAGAGCAGTAAGTGTTCTTAACCTGAGCTATCTCTCCAGCCCTGACTTTGAATTTCTTGAATGCTGATGAGTAAATGGCAGCTAATGAGAGACATTGGATTATTGAAAGGACTGCTGAATGACGCCAGCTTATATACTTTAGAGATGTCTTAGCTTCGAAATGGAAGTTGGGAAATGTGTTGCATTGGGGGAGAGGTTATGCTTTTGTTTCCATAAGAGATGAAAAAGTATGTATTCCTTCAAATTTAATAGAGATCAGATTTAATTAGGGGAGAACTTCTGAGGATCTTGGTTATAGACATGAGGAGAAAAGCCATAAATAAACAAACAAGTAAATACCTACAAGACAACTAACATACATGCTAATCCCTCTGCATGGGAAAAGCTCTCAGACTGGGTAAGATATAATATATCATGTTGGCTACAGAGTCCTCATGACTTATTATTACATGCCATCTATTCATATGGCATGAGTGGAGGTTTTATCATGAAATTCAAGCAAACTTAAAAAGTTAACAGATGCCTTTTACCTGCTCAAACGTAAAACAAAAATGTCATCCTTGGGATCCAGCTGGCAAAACAGAGAAAGACTCTATATGTCACATCACAGGCTGGTCTAACCAGTGGGTAGATTCCTTGATAGAACCACAAGAGGACAGTATTTTTAAAGGTGGTGAAATGAACGATGTTCATTTCAGATGGGAGTATAAATGTGGCTATATCTGTCCCTGGATGCTTCCTGTATTCTCTTTTCTCCTCTTCTTGCCTGATATAATGTTACCTACTTTACTTTGATATGTCTCTGAGCCAATGCTAGCCTGACACCTGTGTAGCCATAAGTCAAAATAAAAAGCTATCTTTCCTTCAGTTCTTTCTGTCAGACAGTAGGCAAGTCACAATGACAAGAATAGTAACTAATATAATAGGAATGGCTGGCCTACCCATGCTAACAGCATTCATGGGTATGAGCTCAAGAATTATATGGATGCTAGTGACAGAGAAAGTAAAATAGAGGGAGTGTCTGTGAGTCCCAGGTCTCCTATTCTTCACATAGAGGATACTTCCCTAGAGTCAAAGTTTGGCCGCTCAGTCCATCTTCTGAAAATTCTGCTTTTCATAAGAAATTCTCCAGTCTCCTATAGCTAGCTCAAAATGATCTCACTACTTAAACCTAAGGGAACCATTTTTCACACAGATAGAACAAAAACAGAATACACCAGCTCTCCTAAGTAAATAAAATCCAAAGTCAGATGTCAAAAAAAGCAATAATACTTGAGGAGGCTGCTTACTTCACACACACGCACACACACACACACACACACACACACAATCACATTATACATATCTAAAGCTATGGTTGAAACTCTTCCTGTGTAAGGCCAGACTCCTATCCCCTTATCTGCCATTCCTCTCCAGATGCTGGCCTCCTAGGAGAATCTACAAAGATGCTGTGCAGTGTGTGTTTCAGTTTCTCCTTTATTATAGTTTGGAGATGGTCTTAGTGTGTGCCCTTTCCCCCAGCCAGGCTGTACTGAAATTTAATCCCCATTGTCCCAATGTGAGGGATTAGGACAGGTGTTTAGGGGAGGGGCCTGTGGTGGGTGATCTAGTCTAGATCAGGTCATCAGGGCAATGTCCATGAGTGAATACTGATAGTATTATAAAGGTGGTAGGAAGAATAGATAGGAAGAAGAAGAAAGACAGATAAGCAGACACCAGACGGAGTATAGGTAGGTGTGTGTGTGTGTGTGTGTGTGTGTGTGTGTGTGTGTGTGTGTGTGTGTTTGCACGTGTGCTTCTCGGCTATTGCCATGTTATATGTCTTGCACACCTTAGAACTTTTGCCAGCAAAAAGGCCATCACCATACATAGGGCTTTGGCCTTTTAGTCTCAGAACTGTCAGATAAAATGAATCTCTTTCCTTTGGAGCTACTCATGCTCAGAGATTTTGTTATAATAGCAGAAAGCAGACGAAGGCACCATTCTAGACCATGAACTCTCTGGTGTCAGGGATAAGGACTTTATTCACTTTGTCACCAATATTAACAAAGCACCTATGAGCTCTCAGGAAGATGGCTGGACATCTTTGGATAGGGAACAAGGTGGAAAAGGGCCCTGACTTCATTGTGCATGCATTCTGATAAGAAAAAAGGTGAAAAGGTAAGATGCAGTTCCTACCCACCACACATGCCCTGAATAGGCAAAGCCTGGGAGTCTGTGTCAACAGGTCAAGGATGCTTCCCTAGCTGTTGAGAGACAGGGCCTACGTCTGTGAACAGGAGAACATCCCAAGTAGAGGTATCATGGTCACATCCCTTGAGGTAAGTAGGTGTCAGGAACACCAGGTCTGGTCTACTGAGTTAGGGGCCTGGACCTACAGGGAGGCATCTGGAGCACAGAACCCAAACAGACCAGGCTGGAGCAGAGTGGCCATGGAAACGCAGATGACAGAAGAGGAGGAACAGGCAAGAGGATGAAAGTGATCAAGGCAATCTGAAAGGAGGGAGACCAAGGCCGACTTATCTCTGCACACAAGACCACTACCAAGAGCACAGTAATGTGGACTCTCAGGGCAGGGTCCCCCCAGACACGGTTATCTCCTGAGTCCTTGAAGCCTAGCTCCCTGGCCAGGGTATGCTGTCAACTGTCTCCTCAGACCTCAGGCCTAACTCCCCACTTCTTTTGACAGACTTCTTTCTGGTTCAAAGCAGGGAGTCCAGGTTTGAAAAGCAGGAGGAAAGAACGGCTGTACTCCCATCAATCAGAAAATCTTGTTTCTCTTTTTAAAAATTTGTATCTGAGAGAGCAGATCAGGGAGCAATGTGAATCTCCTGATAATGAGGAAACAAACTGAAGAAAACAGCAAGCCAACAAGACAGAAGGCAAAGCCAGAGACAGGTAGCTCACGTCCAGCTCCAGGCTCCCAGCGAGCACATTACCTTGTATTTCACATTAACATTCTATTAACATTTCATGAGTGCATCAATATTTAATGAGGATGTGATCCGCATACACAGGGTAGAATTACTGCAGCCAATAAATGCGCAGGAAGCATTTCCAAGACACAGTTTATTAGCAGGCACTAAATTAAGTAGTAATCTAAGTAATCAATATGTAAATCACTTGGAGAAACCCTTCTTTTTCCTTTTTTAATGCATCATCTATCTTCTCATATTTACCTGCCCCAGGACAAACAAACTTTCATTCCCGATTCTCGTAGTCAAGGCAGGCAGAGTATTTAAAGTTCCTTGTTCAAGTGTTAAGGTGGGAAATTTTACAGGAATAATTTAGAAATTATTATTACAACTATTACTAATGAGATTTTAGCACAGTGAGAGAACCTACGGGGAAGTAGCTTTCATTTTTTTAAACACACTTCTATAACGAGACCCAGCTTCAATATTTTGAAATAAGCTGTGTCTACACAAGTCAGTTAGAAAAGCTCCATTTGGAAATATCCGGGCACACTTTTTAATCTTTATTTTCTCCTTTACCATTAAATTATACTCTGGCACTGTGTCTTAGTTAGGGTTTCTACTGCTATGATGAAACACCATAGGGGTGAAAGGGTTTATTTTGTTTATTCTTCCCTCATCATCCAAGGCAGTCAGGAGAGGAACTTGGAAGCGGGAGCGGATGCAGAGGCCATGGAGGGGTACTGCCCACTCGCTTGTTCCTTTGTGGTTTGCTTCTTATAACACTAAAGCCCATTAGCCCTGCTGTGGCACTATCCACAGCAGGCTGGGCCTTCCCATATTAATCACTAAGGACATGACACTTAGGTATGGTGGCACATGCTTTTGACCCAGCACTTGGGAGGCAGAGGTCGGCAAATCTCTAAATTCAAGACTAGCCTGGTCTACAGAGGGAGCTCCAGCCAAAGCTGCACAGAGAAACCCTTTTCAGAAAAAAACAAATAAAACAAAATAAGTCTACACTGGAGTCTTAGGTAGACACTACTTCAGTTGAAGCTCCTTTCTCTCAGACAACTCTAGTTTCTGTCCAGTTGACTTAAAACTAGAAAGCATAGATAGAAACTAAAATTAAAGTCTAAATATTTTACTTATTTTAGGTTTCATTATGTGGGAGGGAGTGCATAAGTGAACATGAGTGCAATGCTCAAAAAGGCCAGAAGAGGTCACTAGGTTCCCAAGAACTGGAGTTGTAGCAAGCTGTGAGGTACCTAATGTGGATGCTGGGAACTGAACTCAGGTCCTCTGCAAGAGCATGGTTAGCTTCCAAAGAGTGAAATCTTAAAAATCAGTTATCGACCATCTTAGAATATGTCACATACCAAAAGAAGTTACAATCGTCTGCATGTTTTATAAACACTGGATACCTGTGTAATATTAAATGAATTTTATACAATATATAATATTTTGTAGTTCAAAGACTGTCTTTACCTGTTCTCTATCAACTGGTCCCCGTCATGTCCACAGGACTAATGAGGGATGTATTAACTTATAATATCCTCTTAAGACTGTCGGGATAACAGCAAGAAGACGTGAGTTCTCAGATCATAGCTAGCCTCTGTCCAGCATGGAGTTAATTTTTTTTAAAGTGCTAGCTGGGTATGGTAATACAAGCTGTCTGTGATCCCAGCACTCAGGAGCCTTAGGCAGGGGTATTTTGAGTTCAAAGCCTGTGTGGGCTACACAGTTAAACACTATCTCAAACAACAACAATTTTTTTCTTTTTAATCTTCCATTAACAAATCTCTCCCAGCCCCATATACTGGCTTCACATACCTGGCATGAAAGTCAGTGGACTTAGCTCAATTAGGCTAAGTGAAGTATCTCTCCCAGCCCCATAAGAATATACACTGGATTCACACAGCTGGCATGAAAGTCAGTAGACTTAGCTCAATTAGGCTAAGGGAAGGTGTGTGTGTGTGTGTGTGTGTGTGTGTGTGTGTGTGTGTGTGTGTGTGTGTGTGTGTGTGTGTGTTTCTCTCTGTGTCTCAGTAAAATAGCTCCAGGAACTGCAGTCCCCCTAAAATAGACACTTCTCACTAAGCTGCTGTGGCATCCCTACAGGTTTCCACACACTCCACAACCCCATGGCATGCTCAGAACACCTGGATTTTCTACCTGTTGCAGATGGGGGACCCATTTGACTTGGGCCTGACCAAAGGAACTGAATGCTCAGTAAGTACCAGGTCCCCTCACAATTCTGTCAGACAGGACTGCACACACATGCCTTTGTTTTCAGAATCCCTTTGCTGATAAGCACTCAGTGAGCAGCCTCTCATACACTTACTTCCACTCCTCCTTGAGGCTCTAACCACTGCTAAGTACAATGGTTCAGCAGTTCTTGAGGCCAGCCCTGGACTTAGCCCTTTGGCTATTGGTGTCCCTAATCACCACTGGGTTTTTTTTCCTCCCACTCTCAATCTTCTTTTTGTTGCTTTAACTCTATCTGAAGGTGTGAGAAGGCACGGTGCTATTCTCACTGGCCCTGAGGACAGTTTGGAAGATCAGATTCTGCTGTCTCCAAAGAGAAGGAACTGTCAGTCCTGCCTGAATCTGACACAGGGCCAGGACAACGGAGCTGCTACTCACCCAAGGGGTTTGCACATGACACCGGACCTCCAAGGCCTACAGATATCTATCCTACAGCACCTACCTTACTGGTATGCTGTGCCTGTGAAGTTACCTTATGGAGTCAGGATTTGTTCTCTCTCTACTGCACTCCGCCTTCTTATCCCTCTGTGGTCCTTGGCCAGCATCTCGTGCAACACTTTTACCAGCAACTAAGCTAAACTCAGAACTGTAAAAGATTACCTCCTTGGTGACAGGCCTCTGGAAAACAAGCCGGAAGCCTTCTTGTTCTTCTAGTATAAGGGGTCTAGAGATCTGGTTGTGTTCTCACCCACTTACACTGTGAGTTTAGACAAGGAAGTTCTATGTCCTATTTCAGCAGAAATCCACCCAGAGATATAAGGTGGAGCAGTACAGAGATGAACAAGTCTCATCATGGCACCCTGCTTCTGGCATTGAAATTCTAATATTAATTATGTAAAGCCGCACTGAAACACTTACTCTTAGAACCCTTAGTGACATGAAAACACACACAGAGACACACATACACACATGCATAAATACATATACACACTTTAATACCCATCTTCTTCCAAGATACAAAAACGCTTGTGTCAGCCTATGATAAACCAAGAAGTAAATCAAAATCCTGATTTGGAGCAATCAGCTTTCACATACCCCAACACAAGGGTCTTTTTGCAATAATAACAATATCAGCAGACACCGTGGATAATGTTAGACTATGTCTCCAACACCAGATCCCTACAAGGCCAGAGAGGAAGCAACTCGTTCCCTCTAGAAAAGTGTCAGCAGCCAGGCAAGAATATTTTTCTTCTTATCCTCAGTGAAATAATGACTGGTCCTCAGAAAGCCAAAGACAATTACTCAGAAGAGCACAGGGCCACCTCATTGAGGCTGTAAACCTTACGCAAGTTCATGGAATTAAACAAACATTTTGAATTTCTAAAAGGGTAGTTTGAAGTGGGAAAAATGGCAGTTCTGTAATTATAGAAGGTATTCATGCAAGCCAGCACACCACAGCAAGTCAGAACCTAGGCTGATATTCTGCTAGAGCTACATGGCCACCAGATCTGCAGGTGAGGGAGTGAGACTCCAGAGTAAAGACACCTACCAGAAAAAAACCCTTGGGAATTCAGGCAAGAAAGCAACAAAAGCTAAGTATCCACCCTGGAGCTGCTCTCCCAGGCCTTGCTCCAAGAGCTTTGCCTTGTTACCTCCTTTCACTCACAGGCTGCATAACTGAAGCATAACATCACCCCACTTCACAGATGGGGACACCTGCAAAGAGATGCCGGTCAAGTTTTCCAAGGTCACACTGCACAGAAATAAACAGACCCAGCCAGACACTCAGCTGACCTGACTCCAGAGGACACATTCTTGGCAAAGAAGTCCTACTAGGCATGAAAGATGAACTACTAAGCATCCTTGACAGTGAAAGGCTTAACACACACTGCATTGTGGCCCTGGAAGGGAACACATTGTGTCAGAAGGGATAACTTCTGACAGGCTCCTTCTGACACTGTGCATACCTGTCATGTGTTTTCTCATGGAACAGTAGGGCAGAAATATCTAACACAAAAGCTTATAAAGATGAATAGAAAATAATAAGGGGAGTGAAGATCTTCATGCCCTAAGGACCACTGATGTGGATGATGGCAATGGTGGCTCTGTGCTGCTGTGGCAACCACAGCTCTTATTCTGGGTGGTTAACATCTGTACTTCCAAAACAGTCTTAGGGCGCAAGGGCAAAGTGCTCTGAATAGATGAGAGTAAGCAACACGCAGCTGCTGTGCACACTGTTAACTACAGCAAAACTAGGATGAGTGTAACAAACACTGTCTCCGACTTAGATGGTTCTTGTCATTTTCCTGTAGATGTCTTTAGAACAGTAGTTTATAAACTTCAGTGTGTGCCAGATCAGCTGGTAGCCTGGTTTAACAGAGCTGCTGCCTGCTGCCCTTGAGATTCCCTGTCATTGGGTTAGACTAGAACCCAAGAAAATATGCAAGTCGGGAAAATAAACAATTAACTTTTTGAGACACTGCTGGGAATAGGGACTATTAGAAGAACATTTAAAAAATTATAATATAATAATATATTTAGCATTATAGACCTAAAGACAAAGACAAAAACCAAAACAAAACTGACCTGAGTCTCAATTTGCCATTTAAAATTTACAGGCAACTCTATATGGCTGAAAGCCTATGGATAAAGCCTACAATGTCAGGAACTGAAGCTCAAAAAAAGTTAGAAACAAGCAAGGTAAGAGTAAATGTAGCTAACAGCCAGGACGAGGAATTCCCAGTGCAGAGTGTCCAGAAAGTTTAGGAGCTGTATCTGAGGACAAGAGAACGATACTACCCAGGCAAGAAAGAGGAAGAGAATTCATGAGAGGTCAGATTGGTGAAAAAGCAAAGGCAGAAAATACACAAAAGGAACCGAGATAAATAACAATCTAGACAAATGAGAAAAATGGAATAAAATCCAGTTAATGAGGTAAAAATGTATTTGGAATGGAATTAGGCAGTTGCACATACCACGGCGTAATAAAGGCCATAAATATAAAATGGCAAGGAATCGACTGGGTAATGGTGTAGTAATTAAAGCCTGGAGGGTCATAATAGACCTCGGACTGAACATCAATCAGCCAGAAAGCAACACTGCCTGCACTTCGGTGTAGTGCAGACATGTGGACACATGAAGCAATCATAGCACTCGCTGTCAGCCCTCCCGTGTGAACAAGGTGTGTGTGTATGATAACACTGTGGATAATGGGACAAGGTGTGTCTGTGTGTCCACTGACCCCAACATCAATGAGGGAAGCCAAGGAATGGACTCTTCTGACCACCTGAAACCTAGCAGTAGCAGAGGCATTGCAGCTTTTCCTCCGGAGAGCTGGGCTTCGATGCATCTCTCCCACGTTTCACCTTAGATATGACACAAATGACAATTATTCAATAACTCTTTCCCTAACCCCTTCCTCTAAAAATCTACAATTCTTTCTAGCTCTTTTCCTAGAATATTACTCACATTCTGTGCCCAGTTGGAATGAAGATACATGACTTGGCTTTCCTGACGGGATCAAAGCCTTGACAGGGCTAGCGCAGCCGTGAATTCCTCACACCGGCGGAGTGGGATCAAAGCCTTGACAGGGCTAGCGCAGCCGTGAATTCCTCACACCGGCGGAGTGGCGGGACTCGCAGGCCCTTGCTGACACAGTTACTGAACAAGTGAGTGCACAGTGGAGAACAGGTCTAGCCGTGCACGGAAGCAGCAGCCCTGTCGTTCCCAAGGAACTCCACTATACTCGCTCTCTACATGACCTCCCAGAACTTGATATTTCTGTACATTCACTGTATCTTAACCACAGTGAGATGTGGCCATCTTCCTGTCCTCTGCCTTCCACAGTCCGCATTCTCTTTCACCTGTGGAGCGTGCCTGGGCTGCAGACCTCCAATCTTCCTCTTTGTCATGAGGTCACCTCGGGGCTCTGGTGTCACTTAGCAGGGTCCATGTCTACAGACTGGATTCAAGCTCTGGAGGAAAATATTCTTGGAAGCTGCTGGTAATGCCTGTCTGTGTCTGTTGTGCTCCTAGGGGTGCTGTCTCCGGGTAGAAGAAGGCCTTCAGAAGCAGGTCCTACCCTGGCTAAAGCCGCCACTGCACAGGCCTCATGCGTACTGAGCTAACCTTTGTGGATTGTGAGGAGATAAACGTTTTCATAAGGCTGGAATGTGCGGAGATGTCCTAGCTCTGAGTTTCTGGAGATGTCCTAGCTCTGAGTTTCTGGCAAACACTTGGCCGTGTTTGCTGTAAATGGTCCCTGTAAATGCTGAGTGGGAAGCAGAACAAGACACAAAATGATGGGGAGCCAGCTCCCACGCCAAGGAGGAGTCCCCAACACGTCCCACCTGCTGCCTCCACAGCAGCACCCAACCTCCCACAAGGGATACCATTGGAATCACAGTGAGCGAGGTTGCAGTAGTCACAGTCTTGTGACCGGACACTCAGACACTGATCCCCTACAGGCATTGAAGAAATGAAAGACACTTGTTTCCTAGAAGACGCTCTCCCTGGGCTTCCCTGCCCTCCACACTCACTGGAGAGCATTTATGCAGAATGGCCCCTGTTCTAGCTGGAGTGAGCCCCTGTGCTCACTCTGCTTTGCTGGCCTGAAGAATGCCCTTTCGTGTGAACGGTGAAAACACTCAGGGAATTCCTGAGGAATGGGGCTAGTGAGGAGATTTCTCCTAATTCCTCTATAAAGGATGGGAATCTCTGAAGCCGGATATGGAGGGGAAGATGGTGCAGCAGACTAAGGAAATGGACACCTGTGGCTTTCCCGGGAAGCAACTTAAATGCCCTCAGGAAAGAACCCAGTATCTTCAAACTACTGCACACTGGCATCACAGACAGGTGGTCTGCTTTTGACTCCTGAGAAGCCAAGAAAATTGAGAGTGTAGATACTGAGATATTAAGTAAGGCAAGCATCTCAGACTCATACACCAAAATGACTTCAATGTTTTTCAGATCCTTTTTTAAAGACTCACCAAAAGTAAATTAAAAAAAAAGTTTATTAAAAAAAAAAAAGGAAAAAAAATTGCCACTATGGCAAAGAGGTCACGCTGCCTGATGGGCACCTGTTTATTCAGCACGGGATATGGGATTTGGTGTTTCTCACAGGCCTGAGGACAGGTCCTGCCCGCGCCGACATTCCTTACACTGCTCATCAAGGCCTATTCCCTCTTCCCTGCATGTGCAAGGGTCCTGTGGCACAGGAGCATCACAATTCAAAAGCTAAAAGATCAGCCAGGCTGCTTCCCTGTGGTTGGTAATAGCAAATTTATAGGCAGATGCTCTGAGGGTTAATCATGCTCATCAGCTTGGCCAGAATCAACTAAGAAACAAGCCCCTGAGCACATCGGTGTGGGAGTTTCTTAAGTGAAAACTGAAGTGGAAACACCTCTACCCTAATTCTGGGCAGCATCCTCCAGTAGCAGTCGAGACAAAAGGCCCAAGGGAAACACTTCTGTTCTTTGCCTTCTTGTCCAGGTACCTCACTGGCAAGTTCATCTACTCTGTTGTTACCGCTTCTGCTGCTTCTTCTTTACTGGTCATAAAGTTTCTCTGAGCTTCACGCTTGGACTGAAGATCAGCGACTCTCCAAAGTTCTCCAGTCCCTCAGCAACAGACTGAGGTTGCTCAGGCTCCAAGCATCATGGGCTCAGCAACTACCACGTGGTCAGCCTCTCCAGAATGAAACGGCCATTGCTGGACTAGCTAGGCAGCACTGTGTAAGCCAATCTCATAAGCCCTTTTACAATATGTGCATCCCATTGGCTCTCCTCCTCCAGAAAATCCTGACTAACACAGGTAGACATGGCATCCACCAGAGCCGTAGATTCTAAGGACAGAATATTAGGTAAGACTACAGAAGAGCAGTTAACAAACCAGCTAGACCGAAGTTAGTCACCAGCACTGTTACATCTGTAACTGAAATTGTTGGAATATGTTTTAAGATATGTGAAAATACTGCCCATGATTTATTTTATAGTAAAGCTTAGAGTCTTGCATTGTATTAATGCAGGACAAAATGTGATTAAAAATTAGGGTTAATATAAAAATAAAATAAAACCTGGCAATGTCACAGACTTTAAGGTATAACAGGTCTATTGCACAGTTCCTAAGGTAGGAGGGCTACTTCTAACTAATATAATACGATTTGGGCACTATTACCATCTAAATTTGATAGCACCAATACAAAATGACTTCTGATTTGCAGGCAGGTGGTGATCCTGGCTGGCCTAATATTATATGGTCATATGAATAAAATTCAAAAATGGAAGTCAACAGTGAGTCACCCAAGTATGAGTGCCAGCATATCTGGGGCAAGGTCATCTTGCAGCATGCAATAGAACTCTCTCTTTGGTACCCATGCCAAGACAGACAGGCCAGAGGGGCAGGTGCAGCCAGGAGAATACTGTTTCTACCGCTCCCTTCCTGAGGGTAAATTCTGCCAGGAGGCATGACACCAGAACTTTCTGGGAGGCCCCTGCCACTGATTTGGTTTGGGTATTCATTTATAAACAATATAAACAAGAGCTTAAGTTCTTGCTCTGGGCTGCAATTGTGACACTGGCAACTGAGATCCTCTCTCCCTACTGTCCCCCATGGGGCTTCAAGGTTCAGGAAATGAAATAAACAATAAATATTGAAGGGGCGGGGGAGCACTAGGCTTTTAGAGGAGGAATGGACAGAAAGCAAAGGGGTGGAAATTCTATGGAAGTCTCTGACAGCAGAGGAAGTGGGAGAGTGACCTTCATGTCTAACTAACAGATGTCCAAGAGAAAAAGTCAGAACAATGCATGCAGGGCACAGCCAGTGGCACATACAAGATCGGCAAGACTGCTATAGAGTGGACTGTGCCTCTCCATTTATATCTAACAGCCCATGACTACATCTGGAGAGAAGACTAGTGAACAAGCAATCGAGGGATGCGGGCATGAGCGTGGGACATTCATTAGTCTTGTTACTCTTACAAGGCCCAACACTGGGATGGACCTTCCCTGAGGGATGACTATGCAAAGATGCGATGAGAGGGCAACTATCTATATACCAGTAACAGAGAGGGACCTCAGGAGAAGCTAACCCTATTGACAGCCTGATCCTACTCAAACAACTTCAGAGCTGTGAGGAAGTTTAAGGCATCCAGCCTGGGATTATTTAGTTATATGAGCTCCAACTGAGGAATACAAAGTACAAATGGCTGGAGTTGAGTGGGACAGAAATAGAGGACACAAAAACAGAGCCACAGGATGTTATTGTGTAGTAATTTTCTCCGAATACAAATGTCCCCAATACGAGGGAGGAGGGAAGACTCCGGAAGTAACTAAACCTCAGGCTACTGGGAAAGGCAAAAGACAAGAATCCTGACAGCCGCGATGGCAGGAGGAATAACTGCAAAGAAAGGGGATTCTGACCAGTCCAGATGTCTGCACATCACACAGACAGCTCCAGGGCTGCAGCTTCCATGAGTCATTCCCCATGTAGGGATGAGCTTTTTGGTGATACAGTTGCCTTTGAGCCATCCATGCTCCTGTAAACAACCAATCACCCCTATTCCTATAAACAACTCCAAGTTTATTGGCTTACCACATTGGACTTTAGCAGAGTCTATGCTGGTATAAGTTCCCCACCTTGGGTGAATAGACTCCCCAAGGGTATGTTGTACTCCCCAAGGAAAGGCACACAAGAGATGTGAGTAAGATGTAAGTAGTGGGTGTCCTAGATGGTACTTTGTATCAGAAGGGAACCACTTAGGGTTGTGAACAGGGCAGGGATGCTTTGGCCAAGCTTGGAAGGATCTCACGGTATCTTAACAGTGTGATTAACATGGTGAGAGCAGACGAGGGGAGGGAAGCTGGGAGCAGCTAGAGCCGGCCAGTGAGTTGTTACAGAACTGTAGGAGAGAGAGCTGACATGATGCATTATTTTAGCAGTGTGTGTGTGTGTGTGTGTGTGTGTGTGTGTGTGTGTGTAAAAGCAGGGGGTGAACATTGTTTAAGAGTAAAGTCAACAGGCCTTGCTGGTGATGTTCAGCTTACACCCCTTATTGCAATGAAGAATAACCTTAAGCCCGGGATTTCCAAGTCACTGGGAAGGTATAGCAAAGCAAAGCACATCCACTTCCAGGACACAAGTGCCAAGGAGGTTTAACTAAGCCAAAATTCTGCAGGAGGAACAGCTTCTACAATTTCACCGTATGAAAAAAAGAGAAGAAAAATTAAAGCCCAAAGAAAGGAATAAAAGCAGGAGTAGAAATCTATGAAATTATAAGCAAAATCAGTAGAGAAACAGCAAGGAAATCAAGTCGACACTTAGTTACAATCAGGAACAATAGTAAAATACTAACTAAGGGAAGGAACAAAGATATAAAGCTAATTACAGACAGTGAATTGAAAAGGGAGCCAATGACGCAGAATCCGTGGACTTGATAACCGACTCCCACAGACAGCTCTATGCTCACACAATCTATGTTCACACGATTTAGAGGAAAGGACTAATTCCTTGAATGACACAATGCACCAAAACAGATCATCCAGGTACTTCCAGGTCTATTAAAGAAATTGAATCAATAACCAATAACCTCCCTCACCATAGGGCATCAGGCACAGATGGTTTCATGGGTGAATTTTATCAAACAGCTAAGAAATGATATGAACTGATTCCCTACAATTGATTCCAGAGGACAGAAGCAATGGACTCCTTCCTAAACTCTCCTGTGTGGCCAAATAACCCTAACACCAAAGCCAAAGGCATGGCAAAGAAGGGAAACTTCAGACCAACAAGTTTTTTAACATAGATGCAATATCTCCAGGAACATTTAACACAGAGAGCTGGGAACTCAATGCTCACACAGACAGCTGCATGCATATATTCATAGTGGTTTTATTCATAATTGTCCAAACTACAAATGAATCATGTTTGTCAATGAGCAAACAGTAAAACAAAATGCGTCATGGATCCATTGAACACTTCTTAGAAAAAATAACAGGGAACATTCGTGTTACAGAGAACCTGCACCTTTGGAGAACTGTGCCCAGTGCAGAAATCGAGCCCCAACATGAAATGCTCATGACTCCATCTACGTGACATTCTTTAAAATCACGAAATCACACATATGGGAACCATGTTGGTGACTGTGGTCGCCACAATAAAGAAAAGGATGGCAGTGGGGACGAAGTGAACCGCTAAAGCAGTACAGCATGAGGGGGAAAATAGCACACCACTCCTGACTTTTGTGGTGATGTCAATTATATGCATGTTATACAGTGTATAGTGCAATCACATTGCACCAGGAAAGGAACTACAAAACATTAAGTAGACTCTAACTATGAATAAAAAGAAATACATATCACAATTGAAAATCAATTGATATAAACCATAGCAATAACAAGTTCAAGATACACTAATACCAATAAAAAAAAAGCACTGGATAACAAACAGCACCCATCCATGACAAAACTCTCATGAAATTAAAACAGGAGGAAATTTTATCAGTTTTATAAAGAACATCTATAAGAAAACAACAACAGCTAACATGCATAAAGGTGGGACACCCATCACTTTTTCCTCACAACTAGATACAATACATCCCCCCACTCGTATTCAGTATCTTATTGGTAGTCCTAGGTAATGAAATAAGGTAATAAGAAAAACTGCCTCAGATTAGGAAGGAACAATCTTGTTGCACTTGTTCATAGATGACATGACTTCTCAAAGCAAAACTCCCTGCAACTGCTAAGCAATTTCAACAGGGACTCAGGATAGTAATTATTCTATAGGCCTAAAACTGTTCCCAACTGCAAAGGCCATCAGTGAGAAATAACAAAAAGTCAGGAAGGACTGTAACCCTCCTATCTCTCTATGAAACCTTTCCCTCTCTGAGGAATAGGCAGGAGTGGGCTTTTACTCTGAGCTGCTGCACTGCAGCCAATACAGGGCAGCAATGGGTGCCATGCAGGAGGAAGAAGCTGCAAGCCCCAAGAGAGCTCTCTGCACAGGCCACACAGACGGACATACACTTGAAGGAAGAGGTTCATAATCACAGCAGAAAGAAGCAGGGCTTGTCACAAAGGAGGGATCCAACAAACCTTTAGTTAAATCACCAAGTAAGAAAACAAAACAGAAAAGGGGGACTCAACATGGAGGAAAGATGTACAGATAGAAGAACCCAACTGGGCTTGAGGCAGAAAAGCCACAGAAGGCTCTGAAAGGCAGCAGCAGCTAATGCCAACAGGACCATGAGGGTGACAGTCACACATAGGCCTTCTATAGCTTCAAATTCACAATGGACTTAAATTTGTAATGTGCCAAGAACATCTTTTTTTTTTTTCAGCTAACACACCAACAATTTAAAGTCTACTGCTTCTGTTTGTTGCTGTAAGTTTAACTCAGGGCCTCCTACATGGTAAAGGTATATAAGCACCATGCCAGCCCTTCCCGGGGCTTTAAAGTTGACTAGAAGACTCTGCATAAATCAGTGAAAAACCGAAACTATATCCCAGCTTGGTCTGGAACCAAGAAAAGCTAAATCAGAGACATAGCCATGTTGCAACAGAACTCCTGACATTTCAGACACTGAGAGGAGGGAGCAGGAAAGCAGGTGGGGCAGCAGGTGGCAGGTGGTCTTGGGGGGGTCATATACCCATTGCATCCATCGGTGCATCCCTACATGTCTGTCCTCCGACCCCAAGGACCAGTCCTCTGAAATAAGCCAGGCCCATGTTTAACAATGATCTCATCCTAAGGACTGAAGCATTCCATTCGAAGCTTTCGCTTTGGAAGTCAGAATTTGTGCTTTCCAGCCCAATTAGTAAATCTGATCACAGGCATTCACACTCTCAAGGGGTCCTGATTGTTTGGCAGTAACAGCTTGTGGATTCACAATCAACAGAATTAATGCTGCTATTTTTAGGAATGAAAAAGAAAAACCTATACATAAAAACAAGCCTCCGAGCTATGGACCTTGGTCAGAGAAAGAATGAAAATAAGAAAATAAGAGGCAAAAATAAAGTGTTTACATGAATTATTAGACAAAGAATCATTTTGTAAAGCCCCCGCAAGGCTCTGCCAAGGGGTCCTTGCTATTCTAAGCTGAATCTTTCCTCCGCATCACCTAGAAGGAAAATGTCACTCAAATAAAAAAGGTTCCTTTACACGAAACCGTGTGTTTAAGTGGCAACATATAATTTTATTTTAAAAAAAATTAGGAGCAATTGCTGCTGAAGCTACTTCAGGGACAAGGGGAGGGGAAGATCTGTCAGTGCTATGGGAACGAAAAAAATGATGTTCCAGCAAGCTGTATTCCAATCATTTGCTTCATAGTTAAGTTTAATTACATATTACACACTGTCCTGTAATTATGCTGCTTGGAAAACTGCCAATTTCCCCCTTTGAAATGTGAAAAGTTCCTTAATTTACTTTGAAGAGTCAGCATTGCCTCCACCCGCACCCGCCTGAGCACACGCATGTGGCCTACTACACTAGATGCCGCTTCCCTGCAGGATGGGCTGTGGACAGCAGCTAGCTTCGTTCTCCATTTCTTAAAGCGACCGGGTGCCTGATGGTGCTCACAGCTCCAGAACACAAGCCCGAAATTTTACACTGAGCGGACAAGGCTTTCTTTCCTTTCAAACTGACAGCAAGAGAAACTGTGAGGCACAATCACTACCAGCCCCCTTTCCTCCTCACAAGAGCCTGGCAATAAGTCCTTTATTCTCAGAAAAGGAATAAACAGACAGGACAAGACGAAGTCCTGGTCTCAAGGAGTTGCCTAGGTTGGAGAAGAGCAAACAGGGAAGGCTGAGAATCTACCTGAGCAGTGATAAAGGGCACAGCCAGTGCAATCATACAAAGACCTCCCGGGTACCAGCAACAGGCTGAGAAGTTCAGTCAGCTGGAGAGGTTCTTATCAATGGCCACCAAGATAAGCAACACAGAAGTACCAAGAAGTCACAGAAAGCAAGAAGAAGCCAAACAGAATAGATTAAGGAGTCTAGGTGACTCATTGATAGAGGGAGAAGAAGAACTGCTTCCAGGGAAATCAAATTCTCTTTCCTCAGAAAATACCAGGCTAGTGGGCAAAGAGCATCTGAAGGGCTCACCTGAAGTATGGCTGAAAGTGCCACATAAATCTCCTAGCCCCCCCCCAAAAAAACCCCACTGATTATCGAGATGTAATTGGCACAGCCACTCTGGAAATCAGTATGTGAATCCTCAGAAAACTAAAAATGAATCCCTCCCCCACATGGCATACACCCAAGGGACTCAGCATCATATTCCACAGAGCTCGTTTGGCTATCTTCATTACTACCCTATTCACAATTGCCAGAAAAGAAACCAACCCAAATGTCCTTTAGCAGGTGCATGATAACAAAAATGGGATACACAAGGACAACAGGATGCTATCCCACTGCAGAGAAAAATGAAGACCGCACACTTGGCTCACTCCACTTGGATTTGACCTGCAAGCATCTTTCTTACAGTCGGGCTTGCAGAGAGAGGGCAGAAACTAAGTAGTCCTACCTAGATGCAACACCTAAAAACCACAACAATGCCAGGTCAAGATAACGGTACAAGAAGTGGCACTTCCAAGTTAGCGGCAACCAACAGCTGTCTAATTGTATTTCAGGCTCAGTCAACAGAAGAGAAATTAAGACTGGTACTGGAAACCTAACCAGCTTCCCAGGGCTAGACCGCAGAAAAGAATCTACTAGTATCTCTTTGCTAAACCAACATAATCCTGCTACATTCTAAATCCTAGCCTTATACCCAGAGATAAATGTTGCCATCACACCCATCAAAGAAGTTCACTCTGCAGCACATGGAAACCATCACAGAAAACCTCAACTAGACTGAATGCAGAAATCAATGGATCATGGCGAGCCCAGCCCCAATAGATGTATCTCCATCACAGCTCCTGCTCTATAGCTCAGGGAACATCCTGGAAGCGAAGGCAGAAAGATCGCAAGAGGCAGACCATCACGATGTCTGCTGTGAAACTGCATTGTTTATCGACGGATTGCATCCATCGCTACATTGTGTCCAGATATGCATATTCATATTCATGTTTATGCACACACATATATATGTAACAATAATCAAAGAAAATAAGCTATTAATTTGAGGGTAGAGAGGTCTGGGAGGGGCTGGAGGGGGAAAGGGGAAGTGGTTATTATATTTTAATAAAAATATATTTTAAAATCATAATTTTTGAAAATTTAGCTCTGGTATATCTCAAGCTCTGTGACCCTGGGCAGGCCCTCTCTGTGTGTCAGTTCCCTCAAGCATAAACACAGAAAGTACCAACTGCAGAACAGTGTGGTGAGCAATTAGTGAAGACCTTGCTGTTACCTCCCAGCAAGCTCAGATTATAAATACGTGCTCGCTGTAATAACTGTGCAGGAGCTCTCCAGCACTGTTAGGAGGAAACGTGATGGGAGCATCCCTGCTAGACTGAAGTGAGCCTCTACTGACAAACAGAGGGATATGAAGATGGGAGATGAGGTACAGAGTCACCTGGTCACCCTGCACTGAGGAGGGGATCACAAACAATGTACTTCAAGACCCCAGAAGTGGCGCTTCTCATCCTCACCCAGCAGCACTCGTAGGTTTCTGTCTCAACATCCTCAGATCAGTATCCAACTACCTAGCCTCTCCCATCTTTTTCTTCTTTGCTTCTTCCTTCATCCCTCCTTATTTGCCTTCATTTGCTTATGTTTTTGAGACAGTGTCACTAGCTGAGACCAGCCTTGAACTTGATCCACCGCTTCGACCTCCCAAGTACTAGAATAGCAGGGATTTGCCACCATTCCTAGCCTTGCCGACTAATTTTAAAAAGTATTGCTTGGTGGATACAGTGGAAAAATGGATTTTTAAATATAATCCATTAAGTGCACTTAATGGATTTTTAAATATAGATATACTTTACATATTTCATTTCTGGAAAAAAATGACTCTAATGAAAAGTGCCTTGAGAAACCCATTCTTAATTTGAGATATACATCGTTCCCCACAATCTCATACTTAACATACTATCAATATTTTTGTTCTGATTTGGTATAATATCATAAGCACTGGTCTGCAATTATGTAAAACTAGTTTAATTAATCTTATTTTTAAAAGCATTTCTATATTCCTCATCAGGAAATTCATTATTGTCTACTATAGTTGCCTAGTGTCCCATGATATTGCAGTGGATAAAATGCTAGTCATAAACTAGGAAGTATGATAAAGCAAGACCTGCACAAGAATTGCAGGGTACTCCACCAAATTGCATACATTAATTATGCAAATTGTTTTCATAGACCAATTATACCTCAATAAAAAAAAAGATTGCAGGTTATGTAAAAGAACAAACCAGTGCCAGCAATAACTTTTCATTTTGATCCTGGAAGCCTCCAGATCTTATAAATCCTGTTGAGTAACACCTTTGTTGGTGAGAGTCTATAAATCAGTGAGGGAGCAGCTTCGTTAGGGAAACATGTTTATGATACTGCCCCACAAGAACTGAGGCGGAACGAGTTAGGTCTGCTTTATTCCATACTGACCAACTGTCACCTGGTTTCTTCAGAAAGTTGGGACATTGTCTAAAGTCAGGTCACAGGAGGAAGTCCTCAATGACTAGTCCTCTGATATAGCTAAACAAGATACTTCCAAAAGTTGTAAAAATTGACCTGTTCCACATAGTGTAAAAAACCTCACATTATCAAAGAGAGCTTCTATGACTTAATAGCAGGTTTCCAGTACCGTGTAATCTAAAACCCCCTAAGGAGACAAAGAATTTCCCAAATGGAAAGCAATTATTATTGGTGTGTGTGTGTGTGTGTGTGTGTGTGTGTGTGTTTGTTTCTTCTATATAAGAGACAAATCTTAGCTTTTACCCTTACTACCACATATACTGCACATGATACCAACATGGTGCCATGTCAGGTTGGTGTTTAATAATATTCTTGAATGAGACAATGATATAATGTAGTGCATTTTCTTCAACTTTCTTTTAGCATCTAAGGACATACACTTTACCCTGGTCCCAATATCTTTTGTATTCTCTGACAATATACAAGCAACTCTAGAAGGATCTCACTTGCATGCATTTGGCTTTTATTGTTGCACATTTAAAACTCATCTAGTTTCTGTAAGGGTCGGTCTCATGCCTGAAAATAGGTTCTGAATATTTGGATTGCTTCTTCGTGTTACTTTTCATGTCACTACTTTGAAACAAGAGATCAATCAAGAATGCTCAGCTATGACACCTTTACTGGGCTCTCTTGTTCCTTGAAATAACACTGTTTGTGTTAATCAAATATTTGATAATATGAGGAAAGATTCATATCTGAACTCATGGTGATTTCACTCCACACTCAGTGAGATGCTCAGATTTTAAATTCCTCCTCGGGTTTGTGCCCATCCAACTGTGGGGTAATTCAATTACATCTTCAGCTTTCACTAGAACACAGTTACTGTAGTTTTATTCAAGTATTACATAAGAAACCTAGCCAGCCATCAAGAAATTCATGTGGCAAATAATATCTTTAGAAGTATGAAGGCCATGAATTTCAGATGAGGACAAAGAATAAAGATAAGAAAGTTCTTTTCTTTTTCCTTAAGAAAGGTTTTTCATACACTATATTTTGACTATATTATTTCCCTTTCCCTAACTCCTCCTAGATATTACCCACCTCCCTACACACTCAATTTCATGTTCCTTCTTTATATCTTAAAAAAGAAAACAAAAATCAAACAGTAAGACAACAAAAAAAAATACCAAAACAAAATGAAACAAAAAGCATATAAAAACAAACAAACAAGCATGGAGTTTGCATTGGCAAACTAGTTCTTGAACTGTTTGATTAAAAAGGAAATATTGGAAGGTACTAGGCATTAGACTGTGGGCCAATAGTTGGAAACATAAATGAACTTCGGTGTCTGCTCACACAGTTTATTTTTGTCAATTACAGGAGACATGAAGCACAGGTAAATATATTTAAAGCTATAAAAAGTCACAGGAATTTGACCTTTTGTCCTAGGTGCAAGGTTAATAATATCCTCCAGAGAGAGGGCCAGGGGTTATCTAAAGACAAGTTTTGCTTTGAGAGCTGTCCATCAGGCAGGTGGCATGAAACATTCAAACACAAGGGTGTCACAAATACTCAGGCAGCACTTGTAACTGCCTGGTTAGCATGTGGCCTGCCATAATTTAGTTGGGACAAAGGGTTAGTTAGGTGGTAGCTCAGAGGACACAGAAAGGGGGATGGGTAGTGAGAGATAAAGGCAGGGGGATGGTGCAGAAGGAGAGATTAGCAGTCATACAGATGCATGGACTAGAGAGGTTGCACATCCTTACGAGGTGGAATACAAGGAACGCCAGATCCTCTGTGTTTCAGCTCTGCACCTCAAGCTCACTGTGTGCCTCACAGAAACACTCAGGTAGATGGTCAAAAGGCACAGATCAGGAAAAGGAAAAAGAAATGGGGGTAGGAAGCTCCATACGTCCAAAGTCAGCACTGTCACCTAGGTCCCTCAAGCCCAAAGTCTCCCTCTTCTTTGGATAGCCAAATTTACTTTATTTGCAACCAAGCTGCTTCTTCCCAGTGGCACCTTAAGGAAGGTTAACATCACTTGTCTACAATTTCTTAACTTCTTAAGCCCCCTTTCTACAGCATATTCGTGGCTTTAGTTCCTACTACCCACACCAGCTTCTTTTTTTGTTTTGTTTTATTTTGTTTTTCGAGACAGGGTTTCTCTGTGGCTTTGGAGCCTGTCCTGGAACTAGCTCTTGTAGACCAGGCTGGCCTCGAACTCACAGAGATCCACCTGCCTCTGCCTCCCGAGTGCTGGGATTAAAGGCGTGCACCACCACTGCCCGGCTCCACCCCAGCTTCTTTACTAGCCTCTAGCCTCTATTTCTCGTGTTGGTTTTCTGGCAAGGGAGTGCTTTTCACAAAATTATTATCTCTGCTTAATTTCCTTGAGAACGTGTTTAGGTTTATTGTTTAGAAAATGTTATATCTGCTTGGAAATGAAGTTTAGGTTCGAATATATTTTCAAAGGTCTCTAAGGACCTCTCTCCAATTTGCCTGTTGGGCTAAGACCATCTGTGCCACTCCCATCTCACCTGTGCTATCTTAGTGTTTACTGGCTACCTGAACAAAGCACACACCATCACACACCCCTTTCATTCCCCCTTTATTTGACAAATCCACCTCTGTCTTCCCTTCATACCAGTATGATGGTTAATACTGTCAACTTGACAGAATGTTGAATCATACCAACAGGTTTGGAAGGATTCTCTTGACTAGGTAAGATGAGAAAGGATGTCTACACTAAAACTGGCAGCACCATTCTCAGGGCTTGGATCCTAGTCTGGCTAAAATTGAAGGAGCTACCTATTGACAATTGTTTCTCTTCCTTTCTTGACTACAGCAATGTGACCATCTGCCTCAAGTTCCTCCTACCATGACATGCTTGTCGTGATGGACCATAGTCAATGGCACTGTAAGTTTGAACCCTTCCTTCATCAAACTGCTCTTGTCAAGGTATTTTATCACAGCAAGCTGGAAAGTAACTAAAACACCCAGCTAATACCATGCAGTAGCTTGAATAAGAATGGGCCCATAGGCTCATATATTTGAATGTTTGGTTCCCAGTCAGTGGAACTATTTGAGAAGGATTAAAAGGCATGGCCTTACTGGAGGCGGTGCATCACTGACAGTAAGGTTTAGGCTTCAAAAGCTCACACCAGGTGCAGTTGCACTCTCGTTCTGCCTGCTGCACGTGGATCAGGATGTAAAGTTCTCAGTTACTGATCTTGCACCATGTCTGTCCACTTTCCATCATGATCATCGTGGACCAACCCAAAGTATCAACAGAAGGGCAAAGGGGAGGAAGGTCTACAAAGTGGTGGGCATACACATGCAGGTAACCAAGGTTGCTAAGACAAAGCCAAGGACCTAGGGCAGAAAGCAAGACAACACCTAAGACCAAAATGATCATGGAAACATGAAAGAAGAGAAATGTAAAAAAGGGGGGGGGATAATGGTGGGGGATGAGGAGAAGAGGAAGAACACCACACTTCTCCTCCCTCCCCATTTTTTCTCTTGACTTTTTTTGAAACACAGTTTTTCTATTTAACTGTCCTTGCTGTCCTGGAACTCACTCTGTAGACCAGGCTGACCTCAAATTCACAGAGACTCACCTGCCTCTGCCTATTCCTCTTGAGTTCTGGAATTAAAGGTGAACACCACCAAATTCGGTGCACACTTTCTCTTTTTAAACAAATCCCAACCACAAATCTGAGTGAGAAAGAACATGAATGGCAAGGCTATATTCAAGTGCAGAAGATGAATCTATCAAATAATACACATAATAAATGAATAGCTGAATATATACCGGAACTTTACCTTGTTTTTTAAAAAAAGGAGTGGAATTTATTTAAATTAAAAGCTTAACAAAAAATTCCAGAGGTGGTAGATGACTTAAAGGAAACAGTGTTTTCTGGACACAGCAAGGCAGAACTCATGAACTCACAGAGATTGTGTCTGCATGCATAAGAGAGCTAAAACCAGATGAAATCCTTCCCTTAGTTGGGACATTGTTGGCAATGGACAGCAGATGGGAAAGGCAGAATCAGTTTTCTTTAATAGTGAAACCTCTGATATATTAATCAAACTCCCAGGCAAACCTTACTCTCATGAGTACATGGCCAGAAGAAACAGGACTGAATGAGGAGTGGAGAGAGAACAAAAGGTTGGGTGGGGTAGAGAAGTTGATCCAGGAGGAGTTAGCTTTGGCCTTCTATCTAGTCGTCAATGCTCCAAAGTCACAAGGAACTATTGTGAGAAAATTTAACAACATATGAGGTACACTTATTTCAACCCATAAAGAAAAGGCAGAAGAAGAAAAAGGACCCCGCCTTGCTTTGCCCCTAAGCTTCTCTTCAAGTCTTTGTTAGATACAAAGTTTTTTCAGGTTGCCATGGTATTGATTTCACTTATCACAGTGTAGAAAATGCATTGAGAAATCAAGCTTAAAACATTAAATTACTTTTCATACGACATATGCTTCTCATGCAATTAACAATACATTTGGCATCAGCGCGCTCTAATCTTAGAGGCATTTATCTGCAACCATCAATCAGTTGATGTGAAATTCAATTTCTACTTGGCTGCTACTTTTCCTACTCAATTCTCTGAGGCTAGATATTGTGTGGTCTCTCAAAATACTAATTTTCCTGTGATGAAAGCAGATTACACCCACAGAAAATGTCTGTGCAGTAGGTGTGCATATATGTAAGTGAAATTAAAGGAGGTTTTTTTTTGTTTTTGTTTTTTGTTTTGTGGGTAGGGGGTTCTTATTTGTCTGTCTATTTACTTTGAGATAGGCTCGCACTGTGTAACCTTGGATGGCTTGCAACTCACTTTGTAGACCAGGCTGTCCTCAAGGTCATAGAGATCAGCTGCTTCTGCCTCCCAAGCACAAAATTAAAGGCATATGGTCAAGCCTGGGCCTCAGATCCAAGGTTTACGGAAAAACAATTATGTTAGAAAAGACGGAACTTCTGGCTATGCATCAGACTGCAAACCTCTCAGAGAAATGACCATAAAGGTCTTCATATATTCAAACTACAAATAACAATTCACAATAGGTCAAAGTTTCTCAAGCTGCAAATATTTAAAATATGAGACCTACAGAGAATATGGAGTTCAACATAACCTCATTCAAGGGAGTTATACAAATACACCCAATATCTTCCCATGGGCACAACAACACTCACTGCCAAAGACCTGCTGAGGAACTGTCATGGCTGAGCGCCCCCACGTCTCCCTTATTTAACAGAAGAAACTTTAGCCTAGACACAATGGAATCATCCACATTTAATTTAATTTTATTTTTTGGTTTTTCGAGACAGGGTTTCTCTGTGATCATCCACATTTAAATCACTAACTAGGAACAGTGCCAGGAACATCTCCAGGAGACCAAATCCATTGAAAGTCCAGCAGAGAATCCTCCAGGACATGGAGGACATGCTCCATTTTCAGCTCAGTCCGATGCTTCTTACTTTTGAGCAATTCATACTTCAAACACTTTCTAACCCCCGGGGTTGGTCATCATTATAGCCAAGTGCCCACTCACTTTTCATTCACATCCCTCCTTGATTTCAGCCTTGCATCTATCCCACTCCAATTACATCTGAGCTCTCCTCCCTGAAGACATGAACACAGTGTCATCATGAATCTAGGGCTTCAGATGTGCAACCCAATGGACAAGTTTTATGTCACTGTCACCCACTCTCTTCTCTACAGGGCACTGCCCAGGCAGCAGGTGGCACCTGCTATTACACAGAAGCACAGAGGTCTCTCCTTCCTTCTGCCTCCCATCAACAATCTAACGCAGTGCCCGGAGTATGCTCAGGCTGTTACAAAATGTGGAAAGGTTCCTCTCCACAACTATCCCATTTTTCTCTTTATTTGTGCTTATTAGGTTTTTATCTCTTAACATTGGACTGAAATGAAGCATGCAGCACTAAGGATCCTGGGCCTCTTTCCAACTCAGGAATGAGCCTGAAGGGAATCTCTACCAAATGTGAGGTTTTGCAGGATTTAGGTATGCAGTTCATTTCTGTTCCCTTAATTCCTTAGTAGTTTTTAATCACACTTCAATATTAAACTATAGAAAACATTTCCCAGTACCAACTATATTGTTTAAATAAATGGAAGAAATGTAAAAGATAAGTATCCTTATTTTAGCCCCTTGGTCAATTGCATTTTAGTTTACTGCTGACAAAAGAAAATTCACTGGATGACTCATCTAATAATCTCCTCTGTGTGTAGGTTTGAAAACAGAATTCCATAAGACACTGGCAGTATCTGAGAAGAGCCAGCGCACTTACCCGGATGTATGCATCCTGATGATGCTTAGCGAAATACAGCATGTTGTCCAGAGCCAGCATGCCAGGAGGAGTCTGTGTGAAGTCCATGGCAGGATTGACATGGTTCTAGAAGAACAAAATGCTTCCAGTTAATTCTTCAGCAAACATCAGCAACCACAAGGGAACTGAGATCCTCCTTGGGACTGAAATATTATGAGGTGAACGTCAAATAATCAAAAACAGTGGCATTGCTTGTCTCTGTGCCAATATACATCGATGAGAATTCTCCCAGTGTTTCAAGTTCAGGAAAAAAAAAAACTAGCTTCTATACATGAGGCTGGGAGACCCAGTTGGAGATTAAATATAAGATTAGACAAGTAACACATGAAGAAAAAGAAAATAATAAGTGAGTTATATGTATGGTAGTCATCCTGAAATGAAGCCAATGGCATCTGGGAGAGGGACTACGTGGAGAGAAGCCACAGTTCTGTCATTTATGATAGAAGCTGACCACAGGAGGCCACAACCCACCTATATCTTAACTTCTTCATACTCATATGTGAGGCCAGCTATAGTCAATGTCTCTTGGTTGGTTTGTGAACTACCCCGAGTTAGATAGGTATCTGAGTACAGGCAATGGGATAGCGTAGATGCACACAGGGTTCTGATATCTGCTTGCCCTGAAGAAGGGTATCTACATGTCAGTCACCACACACAGCATGGTGATGACATAATGCAATTATGTCGATGAGAGGTTGAAGCCGGAAGTATCTACTCTCCCCCATCAGTTACAAAATTCAGTTCAGAGAACATGGATCTGAATGATGAAGGAATTCAAGGAAACTGTGGTTTTTCTTTTTTATATTAAAAAAAGAAGAAAAGATTGTCCAAAACAATTTGTTCTTGCTGTATGGAAACACTGATTTTTGTATACTGGCTCTCTAACCTTCAACTTTGCTTAATTCACTTAGTATTAACAGGTTTGGTTGGTTGTTGTTTCTTTGTCATCAGACATAAATGTGGATGGTACCATCTTCAAACAGGGATAATTTGACTTTCCCACCATAAATAAATTTCTTCCTCTACCTAATTGTTCCAGTTGGTACTGCCAGTACTACATTGGATAAGAATTATACAAATGGTTATCTTGTTCCACAATAGCTACATGAGACAATGGATTTCTTAAGTCACTAGAGTTAACATTCCACAATATCTACCTACTTCAGAATCCCATGTTGTATGAAATAAAAAACACACAATGTAATCTGCTAACATAGAAAATTTGCACAGAATTTATGGGAGTAGAAAACCAGTGTCTGATTTGACCTAATGTTTATGCCTTGAGAAGGAACCCACAACCAAGACTGCTTGGGTAACCAACAGATTAGATAGCCCAGAGAGCTAGGGTAAAACAAAACACTACTAACCTGAAAGTAAAGTAAAATAAAAATGAATGAAATAATTCATAATGATATTCTGTTAGACTCATTGATCAGTGCCTTATCAAGTCATCATCAGAGGCTTCATCCAGAAGTAGATGGGAACAGATGCAGAGAACCACAGCCAGGCATTATGCAGAGAGAGAGAGAGAGAGAGAGAGAGAGAGAGAGAGAGAGAGAGAGAGAGAGAGTCTAAATTGGATGTCTCCATCAAATCCCTCCCCTCATAGGCCAGGGAATCCTACAGAAGAGGTGGTGGAAAGCTTCTAAGAGCCAGATGGATGGAAGAAACCAGAATAAGGCCCCTGAATCAACTAAGCAAGGTGCACAAACTAACAGAGACTGAAACAGCAAACACAGGTCCTACACGGGTCTGCACCAGATCCTCTGCATATATATTAGCTATAGCTATCAGCTCAGTATTTTTATGGACTCCTGACTGTGAGAATGAGTGGGACTCTGACTCTTCTGACTGCTCTTGGGACTCTTTCCCTCCTATTGGGTTGCTGTGTCCAACTTCAATATGATAGTTTTACTTAATCTTATTATACTTTATTTTGTTGTATTTGGTTGTTATCTCTTAGAAGTCTGTTATTTTCTAATGAGAGACAGGGAGTGTGTCTAGAGGGCAGGGGAAGAAGGGATGAACTTGGAGGACTCAAGGAAGGAGAAACTATAAGCAGAATACATTGTAGGAGAAAAGAATCTTTTTTATAAAAGGAAAAATGTAAAGAGAAAAGAAAAATTAAAGTTGAACTACAAATAATCAAATATGATGGCATTTTTAGCTCCATGTCAATCTAGACCTCCTTAAAAATCTATATAATTTGTGTGAAGCAATTATTTTCAATTTATCTTAGTACTTTCTAGTAAGCAGCTTAATTTTCTGTTTTCTGAGGAAATTTTGGTTAATAGTGATTCTTTCTAACCTGAGTATAAAAAAACCTTTTTACTCACTACTTCAAGGTTCAAACCACCCACAATTTCCCACAGTTGAATAATGTCTTCATTTAAATGAGAGCTCATGTCGTCTGTCTTTTTCAGGATGACCCAGAGTTTTATTTAAGGACTGATAAAGACGATCTAAAATCCTGGAAGAGTGGTTCTGTCTGTAGCCCAGAGTTCCTGTTTCAAAGCAGCTAGTTCACCATGTGTATTCAGGGAACTGCATTAACACAATAGTTTACATGTTATTATGGCCTTCCATCCTGATCCATTTGATAAAACACTGGCAAGCCTTTAAAATACCGAGAATCCACTACTGATGGGAAAGCTGTACCCAGCTCATGAAATTAATGTAACAAAAAATCATTTGGCATTTCAAATAGAGTGCAGCTCAATCTTGTTTTTTTATTAGAAGTCTTTGTCTGTATCTGCATGGGTTTGTGCACCTGTGAGTGCAGGTGCCTTCAGAGGACAGAAGAAGACACTGGGACACCTAGAACTGGTGTTACAGCTGCTTATGAGCCACCTTCTATGGTGTTGGGAACTGAATTCTGGCTGCAGACAGAGAAATACATACTCTTAACCACTGAGCCAGCTTTCCAGGTCCAGTACCATCTTAATTCGATATTTACTGGAGTGAGAGGGTCCAACTCTTATCAAAGTACAGGAGAGAACCCAATAGCGACTTCAATGATTTTAGTTATTTAGCAAAAAAAAAAAAATGCAGAATATGAAGACTGAGCAGGAGACAAAGAATCACATGCCTGCCCTGGGCTCTCTGCCTAGGGCCAGGAGGAGACAACATGGGCCCATCTGGTGCCTTGTGGCACCAGGCAACTGGACTCTACTATGATGAGTAAATATAGGGTGAGGTATGGAAGACGGAGAGGCAGAATGGTTCTTGTCCTGTGGAGAGAGAAAACCTGAAGAGGTGGGGGCGGTGAGGAGTGAACTGAGGTCGGTGGTCTGCTTGCTACCCAGGTTCATGGTGATGTATGAGCCTGGGCTGCTGCCAAGGGCCATGTCTGCACCCACAGCCCTGTTGCAGCCTTGGTTTGAGTTGATGTCCATGGCTCCTGTTACTCTTTTAAATTTTACTTAAATTTTAAAAAAGTAGTACACTTTAGATGGAAAATATCCTATTACAGATGGGTGAACTGTTCTTTCTGTCTGATTCCAGGTATCATATTCCCAGTCTTCTGAAGTAAAATTTTGGTTTCTGTTCTTTAATAGTGAGTGAAATCATCCTACACTCATGGATTTTTGATAACAAGAAAAGTAATGGAACTACAGGCCTAAATATCCGTAAGTATATGCCCGAATATTTGAAACTTTTCTACACAACACACACACACACACACACACACACACACACACACACAAACACACTATGCGAGATTTCAGCAAGGCCAAGAGCTGGACCACTCCTTCCTTGTTTATGAGACGCTCTACAAGGCCAAGAGCTGGACCACTCCTTCCTTTTTTTATGAGATGCTCTACAAGGCCAAGAACTGAACCACTCCTTCCTTGTTTTATGAGACGCTCTACAAGGCCAAGAGCTGGACCTCTCCTTCCTCATTGATGAGATGCTCGGTGGACAGATTTCTTTTTTCTTCTCGATGTTATTTTTTCCCACCTGTCTTGAAAAGGAAGGTATAAGGCTTTGATGAATAGCCTGAAATTTCCGCTTGTTTTACTGTGCAGCCTGTGCAACCCTGTACATTCTTCTGAAATGTCATTTGTTAGCTCCTAAGGAAATGTTGCTCCGTGAATCACAACAGACAGCTCAGCTCCCAGGGGATGGGGAACAGAACAACTGCTTCCTTTTCTGAAGACCCAGAGTCTACACTTTGGGCACAATGTACTAGCCAGCTGGAGATAGAGCAATTTACTTTACGATGACTACCTTCAGCATATACACTTCGGTACCTAGGCCTGTGACATCTGGGTATCTCCTTGTCTACACACAAAATTTTCAGTTGAACTACTTCATCAATATATCCTAGGGGTTACAAGCTCCAGAAGATCTCTGAACTAATTCTGGACCCAAACCCCTTAGTTACTGAAGAGAGCATTAGACTGTGCATCTACAGTTGAGGCTGGATCCTTCCACTGAACACCCTGGTATGGAGGACAGCATTTGCTCAAACTTCTAGTAGGCCTCAGGATTCCCAAGATGCTTACTTAAGCAAATACTGTTAGGGTCATTGTCAGAGTCCAGTTTGTTAGTGCCATGAGTCAAGAACTTGCATCTCTAACAAATTCTCAGGTGATGGACCTGCTGCTGTTCGGGAGGCCTCACTCTGAGACCTGCCAGAGGGTACAGTAGCTCATCTCCAGTTATGCAGACATGGATGAAGAACTGGGGTTTCCAGTATCCTAAATCCCATATAACAAACACTCCATCACATTTAACTAACTGGTTCAGAAGTAATACACACGCTGTTCACCTGCTGTGTGTTTAGACTGTTCATTTAAAATGCACTTATTCAGAAAGGGGGATTACAATTTAAATACCTCTTATTTATTCCTTTTTCTAACAGAAATAATATGCGTTAACACCTTGATGGGAAGTGATAATAAGTCAATATTTCCTGCTCTTCAGTGCTTCCTGGTTGGGGAAGCAGAGCTGGTTATAGCCTGAGTGATTTTTAAATGATCCCTGTTTTTCAATTACCAATGCCATGCTAGTCCTTCATTAGTGTGGATAATAAAGAGATGATTGTAATAATGCCTTCCAGATGGCATATCATGGGGAAAACCTTGGAGGATTTAGGAGTTAATATTTGTTCTATATGAGTGTCTACATTTGTTTAACAAATACAGTATTACAAGCAACCTTTAAAACAAATCACACTGAGTAAATATTCACTTACCATAGGAAATGCCCCACTCACAGACACTGTGAAGTCAGGCAGTAGAAGGGCATGTTCTCCAGGGCGGAAAGAGGGCCATGTAGAAGCTGGAAGCAATGCCTCTCCCCTCACCTCCCCACTCATGGGTACTAAGTGCATGATATTGCATCAAGCTCCATAGGGCTAAAATATAGCCTCAGCTATAGCTGGAAACTCACTAGGGAGCTGTTAAAAATCCCAATGTGCCGCCTATATCCCAAATTAGTGAGAAACTAGCTGGGAGCCGAGCAATTAGATTCTTAAAACTTGCACATGATCATGATGCCCCAAAGACACTGAGAACCACTTTTCCAAACCAGTAATTCTCAAACTAGAAGGAACTTCGGAAGCGCCCAGAGGCTGGGTAAAGCCAGGCATTTCTGGATCAGTGGGATCATAGCAGAGCTCAATAACTATTTAAAAATCAAACTATATGGAAACCGATGTTCCTCCAACCTGAGGAAAACAATATAAATGGTACAGAGACTACTGGTGACATGAAAGGAAGACAGGAGCTGTTGGTGCTGGAGGGTTAAGTGCAGATATGGGAATCGGGGCAAGGAAAGGGCATAGGATAGGTCATCCAAAGCTAAATGTATGTAAAGAAACCTTATGGAAATCACTTTATATGTTCTATATGTTCATTTTAAAATATGTTTTTTAAAGTAGTTTGAACAAAAGTACCCTCCAGGGTGGACCATGCTGATCCCAGAAGATGGGTTATTAACTGAACTCTCACAATCAGGCACAGGATACCTCCAGAGGCACCCAAAACAAAACAGGCCATTGCTACTGCTCTTTGTTAGCCACAATAACGACACAGGAGGACCTTTTCCCTGAAGACTCACTTTGGTGCAAGACAGAGAGAAAACAATCTTGAGCTGACCAGGAAAATCTCTCCCTGCCAGAAGGTGCTAGGAGAAAAGACATCATCTTACTCAGCAATGGCCTTGAATACTACGGTACTGATCTCCCTGGCATGTCTTCCCCACTGGTACAATAGTAGTAGGACAGTTGTGGGGATAACCAACTGCTTTCTAATTGGATATGAAGTCTGTTCCAAGGGAGAGAGATCATAGGCGCTAGGGGATAGCCTACTAATGTTTTTTCCTAAATGTTCATGCTGTCAGACTGCCTTCTAAATATTTATGTCTATGCCTCTACATGTGTTCTGTCCTCAACTTTGGTCAGAGAAGCTAGTTTACATAGAAAGTAATGGTTAGCTCGGAGACTCACAGTGGTCAAAGTACTAAGTATAAATGAGTGTTCAGCTGTGGGTGGATCATCTCTCTCAACCCTGGCTCAGCCAAGGCTCAAAGAACATCACATAAGAGTGGGAGGAGAGGAAGTCAGAGCTGAGATGGAGAGGAGACCTGTAAAATCCTGGCTTTAAGACATGACATGGCTGTTGAACATGCACTCACAGCAGTTGGGAATACCTACACACAATCATGCCAATCAAAATTCAGCATCAATTGGGAAGACCCTACCCTGAATAAAGGAGCAACTGATGGTTGCTGAGAGAGGGAGAGTCACTCTACTTTGAGGATATGGCAGCTGGTAGGTTATACCCACTGGACATTACTAATTGGACTTGGGTTATTAATAACAAAAAAGGGAGGACATGAAGTTGGGATGCAGATGAGGTCGGGGAACCTCGAAGACTTGGAAGGAGTTAGAGGTAAATGAATGCAATCAAAATTCGTTGTATAAAACTATGAAACTTTCTAAGAATAAATAAGAATGTTATTAAAATAAATTCAAAAGATCAGTTCAAAAATTAAAAGAATTTTCTCTTTATCAAGACAACTCAAGTTTCTTAAAAATGGGGAAACGAGTAAGAACCAAAAAGAATAAAAGTTCTCAGCCTCACAACTTAAAAGAATTATGTTAAATCTCACTGTATGTTTTCCAAATGAACTTATATGCATTTTTAAAAGCTTCCATTTGTGCAGGTGTACTGAAATGAAATTCAGCAACATGTACTTTGAAAAGTACTTCTTAATTCATGACTGAAATGTAAATTGCAAAACAACTGAATTCTTTTTTTAATCAGAACTGTTCTAAAAGCCACCATAACAAAAGGAAAGGAGGTAGGGATTGCTGTCGTTGAGCATGGAGTTGGAATGCTCCACGTCCTGTACCAGGTACTGGGAGAGGCAGTGCTTTTCTAGAATGACTGCTCTTGGCAGAACACACATTCTGAATTAGGCTCACAATGTCTCACCTGTTGTTTTCCCTCGTTTGTACAATGAGGCTCTTGGAAGTATTTGCCCTCAGTTTCCCACACACATCAGTGTCTCCAACAAGTATCACTGAAGAATTTCCCATTCTAGTCTTCTCTCTCTCTCTCTCTCTCTCTCTCTCTCTCTCTCTCTCTCTCTCTCTCTCTCTCTCTCTCTCCATTAAATGCTATAAGAACCATTGTTTTCTCATGACAATAATAGCAGCATTGGGAAGGTAGAAAGCAGGGGGATGGGTGTTACAGCAAGTTTGCGTCAGGGCTGAACTGCAGAAAGATTCTCAGACCAGAGTGGGCTAAACAAAGAAAATGAGTATAATAAAGAGGAGGTGGCTCGTCTAATCGTGGAGGGGAATACAGCAAACACGATGAGCAGCAGAAACATAACTGAATCTGTTCGGCACAGGGAGTAATAGACAGCGTGCCAGGCTCTGAATTTAGGATTTCAGATAATCCTCCAAGTCCCCATTGAGACTTGAGGGTTAGAAAAGGGGGATGCTATCCTGATCTTTCAGATAAGGGTCAGGACTTGAGACTTCCACAAAGTCACAGTTAATAACTGTCACCACCTTGACAATTTCATAGTTTTTGTTTTTTCCCCCTCTAACTTAGGTTCCAAAGAGCTTCAGAACGTAGGAAGCAAGAAAGGACTTAACCAGAGAAATAAAACATGATCTTTGGAAATTGAAGCGTACCTCTCCAGAACAAGGGAAATCTGACTTAAGAATAATTGATGAGAACACAATTCCTCATCATTAAAACTTGATTCTTTGAATAATTCACAAAGGGTTCTGAGGAAAGAACCTCCCAGGATGCTGCTGAAGATCCAGGCCCTAGACTTCACCTCACAGAAGCCTAGCAACCTTTCCTTTGGCTGAAGTTTCATCTGTGCACCTAATCCCCCTCATACCTTTGCAGACCTCTCCAAGTCTGTTGACCCCCAGCTACCTCCTGGCCCCCAGACCCAGCTCTCTGTCTCCTTGATAATTTCAAACTGAACTGCTGGACAATAAATCTAGCACGGCTTAACTGTGGACCATCTCCAATTACCACTGCCACTAAGGGAATTTACTCTCTGGGAATGTTCCACAGCGTAAGAAAGTCTATATCTACCCATATTGATAAGAGTTAAGGCTAAAACGTAGGCATTAAGTTCAAGAAGTTATTGACATGCACACACAGACATGCACACACACAAGCAGTTACACATAATTTACATCTTGTGAGCACACATGAAAGACCCTTCATCATGGGGCTTGGGAGATGGCTCATTGTTTAAGAACACATAAGGCTCTTGCAAACAGCTTGAGTTCAGATCCCAGCACCCACATCAGGCAGTTCACCTGTAACTCTAGCTCTACTGGATCCCATGCCCACTGTTAGACAACCTAGGCTCCAGCACTCACATGTGCAAACCCACCCCACACATATACACATGATAACAATGAAATAAAATCTTTAAAATAGTCTTTCATTTAAAACAAATCCATTTTGGGGGCCGTCGACAGGGCTCAGTGGGTAAAGGTGCTTGCCACTGAGACTGATGACCCAAGTTCCATCCCTGGTACTACATGGTAGACTGAGAACTAATCCCCTCGGCTGTGCTCTGACTTCCTTACGTGTGTACACGCATGCCCATATACTACACACAAATAAATATTAAAATACACACTTAAAGGAAACCAGGTGAAAAGCACCACTTCAAATGAGTTGTACAGCACCAGGAAAGCCTTTGTCCTACCATGCACACAATTCATAGAAATCTGGGTTGACTCACTTCATTATCTTGAAGATACAGAGTAGAGACTCACTGAATAAAGGATAAACAGAAGCACAGTTTATTTGGTAGGTTGATTCAATAGGCAATACACAGAATTACCATAAAAACTCAATTAAAATGCCTTGGGAAAAATTTTCTTTAAAATGAAGCTAGCTAAAGTTTTTTTAAGCCTTTACGAATAGGGAAATTGTGCTGTCAGGGTTTATAAAGATACCCACATTCAATCACATATGGAACTCTGGACAACCCGAAGGTCACCCTGCATCCAGTAGCATCCCTCTCTCTCCTCTGCCCTTACCTCACAGCTAATTACTGTTCCATTCCCCTTTCCATTGACGGAACTCTAGACAGTCAGAACATGGCAAATATGGCTCTGAAAGGACTTCTCCTTCCCCCATTCCCTCCCTCTTCCTTGCTAAAAACCTTTAGATTACTAAAGCTAGGCACCAAGATCTATTCCCTTATTTGGCCAGTTGCTTCTCCTTAGGCTGACCACCAAGATCCAGTTATCAAAGTATTGAAGTCCAGCAACAAAAAGCCAGCTTTGGTTGCCCTAATTAACATCCCCAATTAAAATTAAATACCTTCTCCTAATATGGAGGTCTCCCCTTTTACCTTTATAAACTGCCTACGGGCCATGTCTGTCTCCTTTCTATCCAGAGGCAGTCCTTTGTCCCTCCAGCACAAATATCCTTGTTCCTTTCCCTTTAACCCTCATCTCCTGTCTCTGTCTCTTATTTGCTACACTTTGTCCCTCTGGGGACAAATAAATCTCCTTTGAGCTAAGAGTTGTCCTTGGTGTGCCTTGTGCAGAACACTGGTCCCTTTAACCACCCCTTATCACCCCCAAACTAGGTGTGGAGGAGGAGTAGTCATTATTCCTGTTCAGGAAGTCCTCCACTTCATTTCCAGGAAGGGCACTGGCTAAGCTATCCAACACAGGACACAACCATTGTGCAACCATTCCTGCACGACACTTATCCATCACTAGCCCCTTTCCTTTGAGTCCAGCATCTCCGTCCATCTGTCTGGGCAGCTTCTGGTACAGGAAAGCCACTGGCATGAGAAACAAAACATGCCAGAGGGACCCAGGAACCCATCATGCTCTAGCTGCTATCTTTGCCAAGACATCCTTCCAGGCTTTGTCCAGGCTTTGTTTATAATAGTAGAAAGGCTCAGATGGTGCCAACTGCAGGAATGAAACATCCTCAATACGTTAATGGATGGTAAGCCCTGATCCAAGCTGGCAGTGGGGCAGGGCAGGACAGCATGTAGTTCAAGAGCCTAACTGGGTCCCCTTATTTGGTTTTGTACAGATGTGCATATAGGCTTTTTTTATTTTATAACTTTAAATAGATGTTTTAATCAAGCAGAAAATAATATGTGGTCTGCAAATTACATGGAATTCAATTCCCATGTCTATAATAAAGGTTCTTTTGGAACTCAATCATGCTCATTTGTCTAGGACTGATTTGTAATAAAGACCTTCCGATGGCGAACAAAGCCTAAACATTTGTCACCTGGCCTTCGCGGAAAGCATTTGCCAGCCCTTGTTATAAATACTGGGTCCTCCCAGCAACGACACAGATTAGAAACACACAGTTCCCACCAACCAAAAATTAAAATCCTCATGTTTCACACCTCGGACAACACGATGGCTCTTTGTAAGTGTTCAGAGTGTTCACCCAGGTGTTGTAATGGTATTACAGACACCGGGGCATTAACTGGACACACTGTCTTGGAAATACTATATTAAAAAGAGTTCTTTCAGTAGCCTTCCCTTTCTCTTGCCAGCCACTGGCCACAGTGTCTCATGTGCCCAGCCAAGTGTTTCTGAGCCCAATTTCTATACTTTCTGAAAATGAGCTTCGGGTGGGGTTTTACATATATTCCGATGGAAAAGATTGCCTATGACTTGGAAGAATCGTGTTTGGTAAGCATTCTGCTCCTTTTCCATTCCAAAGAACCACATTAACATAGCAGAGTCTGACTTCTCAATCTGAAGAGCATAGCTCCTTTCCCATAACAAGCTCATTTTAAATATTAACAAACCCTGGAGTAGAGAGAGAGGTTAACCATCCTGCCCACAAGCACATTAACCAGTGTCCTGAGATTTGACTTCAATAGCACACAGTCTGTGCCCTAGATTTACACTTTATAGGAAAACTTACTTAACTACGCAGTGGAGTATCTACTTCTGGATGTTTCAGCTTTTCTATTATTTTCATAGAGTATTTATTACATATGACAAAGGTAGGCAGCGTAAATTTATGTCAACTATATTTCTGTACAATTTCTATAGTAGGACATGTTATTTCCTATGTATATATCATCCATAATCTTCTCTATATTCTTATTAGATAAATCAAGATAGATATTTTATAACTGTATCCTTAATGCACAAAAAAAAACTAAAAGGGAATTCACCAGGATATTTATAATGATTTGTAATGGTGGGAAAATGGATAATACTTCTTGGGGTTCATTTTTTCCTAATTAAGGTACATTGATTTTTACTTATATTTGAGTAGGGGTGTTGCACAGGGTTCTAACACGAAAACAAATTCATTCCATAATGGAACATGAAAAATAGCCTGAACCTTCATCCTGCTCCAGTATTTTTCAACAATTTCTCTGTGGGTCAGTATCCAACTATGCCAGAGAGGCATGCTTTGGTAAGAAAATGGCATAGACACAAGCACCATTTCAGTCAGCATAGATGAGGAGGATGTCTTTATTTGGAGAGAGGGAGGAGAGAGAGAGAAAGCCCTATAGGATCACCACCCTCACTGTAAGAACAACCCCAGATCATCAGGCCTCCTGAGATTTGGGCTGCACCATGATGTTTGCTCCATCGGCCTGTCAGAGTATCAGCCAAGTGAGCATGGAGGGACCAGCACCCTGTACCTGTATCCTGACCATTTCAGCAGCCTTTCCTGACAGTTTAATCCACACTGCACAGCTTGTCCAATTGCTGTAGGAAGGCTTGTAGCTTGTGGTTACCCGCCTACTGGGGTGTGGCCTCTTATACTATATACGCAGATGCAGAACCTGCGTCCGCCCCTTTTTTTCTTTCTTCCTCCTTTTCGCTGGCTGCTCGTTCGGATTGTTGGATTGCGGGATTCAATCTCTGTCCACCTTTCAAGCAGAGAATTTCGATTTGTGAGTTTACCCCTAAAATAAATATCTATTTCTCATTTCTGAGCTAGTGTGGGATTTCTTTCAAGCATCTGTTCATCACCTGGTTTGATCATCATCCAATTAATTGGAACTGTAGGATCAGGGCTCCAGCCTGGGTCAGCACTTCAATACCAACCATGCCATCCTAGTTCAATCTCCAAGAACAGCCTGGCAGTGTTGGACACTGACAACAGGGTGCCAATGTGACTCCCATGCTCTCCAGCTTATGCGGGCTCCCCCAGCAGGGAGGATGAGGCAACTGAACCGTCGATAACCACCCATATTAGTTCAACCTAAGAACAGCTAAATACAAGGAACCACCTGCGTAGCATTGAAGGCAGAAAGGCAATGGCTGTCTGAGAGTGAAGAAACCCTAGAGGGAGTCAGGGATGCGAGTAAAGACCAGAGATACTACCGTAATTTTAGTTTGAGCATCAGAATAAATTTTAAGTTAACTTTTTAATTGCACTTGAGATACCACACTCTAACACTAACACTGTAGGAGGAAGGCCTCAAGGTTCCGTCTTGTGGGCATGGCTATTGCACTCATGAACTCACTGTGCCTCTGGTCACCTGCAAAAGGCTTGCACAAGAATGGGCCCACTAACATTACTCAGTCATGGCTTAAGAGGGGGTTTGTGGGGTCTGTGGTGGCTAATCTTGATTGTCAGCTTGACATATCTGGGAAGATAGATTTGCAATTGAAGGATGACCTCCAACAGGTCAGCCTGTGGGCACATATGAGGAGCATTTTCTTGATTACTAATTGGTATAGACGAGCTTAGCCCACTATGAGCAGAGCCATACCTAGGCAGGTGGGCATGAGCTGTGTAAGAAAGGAAGCTGTTAGCTTGAGAGCCAGTCCCCAGTTTCTGCTCCAGTTACTGCCTCGAGACCCTGCCTTGACTTCTCCCCAAGGTGACCTGTAACTCTGAAAGGTAAAGTAAATCCTTCCCTCCCCAGCTTTCTTGTGCTTAGCGTTTTATCATGGCAACAGAACTAATCCAGAACAAGGTCCAATCCCTTCCTAACAACTACGGGAAGCTGACAGCAGCTAAAGGAGGGAGAATAGCCACTGGAGAGTAAGACATGGTCCAATGGATAGCGTCACACCCGTTTTCATGCTGGCATTTCTGTGAAAACTTGGGAATTACAAAAAAAAAAAAAAAAGACATGATAGTAGGAGAGGGACTTGTTAGGAAGGGAGGGTAGGTAAAGAGGGTGAGAAAAGCTGGGGGCAGGGAGATGAGTGTCACCAGAATGAATTATATACATGTAAGAAATAGTCAAAGAATAAATTAAAAACAGCAGCAACAACAAAGAAACCCTAGCAAACAGAGAGAATCGAGTCTAGCAGTCTTGTTTCAGTTCATAAAAATCTGCCCAGCCACACATAGAGCCATGTGTCTTCCATAGTCTAGAGTAAGAACCTGGGACAACTATCAATAACAAAAGCAATAAATTCTCAAAAAGAATGAGAAGTGTCGGAAATGTTAAATAAATTCCATGGAGATGCCCAGTGGCCACTAACCTTAGCAAATGGTTTAAATGGAATTAAGATTTACTATTTACTTTAAAGCTTTTGTTGTTCTGGTGACCCTCATGTGACATGGTCCCAGGTAGAACAGAATGTGGCTGCAGGATCCGGGCCTGAAATGAGGCAGAACAAGCTATAAGGGATCAGAGAAGATCTGAAAATCCACAAATGCCCATCTGAGCATACAAGGACTTTGTTCTCAGCTGGACAGAAGGGAGCTTCATGGGAAGCCGAGGCTCAGGGTTGGGGGAAGAAGGCTTTGCTAAAACCGAGTGAGAGTTTGGGGCAGCTGGGTAAGGCACCTTGAACAAGGTTCTCTCTTTGTAGCATGTTTTACCACGATTTTCCAAACATCATCAGTAACAGCAAGTTCAAATACAGAATGCAACAAGCGACGCAGCTTTCCATGCCCCTTCGGGTACAGCAGAGATCATGTGGACCTCAGCACGGGTATGCATTTCATGTGTTCTCTGCAGGCAAGAGCAGGAGCACATTTAAAAATGCAGACGAGTTTGCTGTCTTACTGCAAAGAAGGGAGCGTATGAAGAGGAAAATGGCCTTACCTGATGACATGAAGGAGGAGAGACTACATGTAAAAGAACATGAAATGACCAGAGTTCATGATGGGAACTTATATACAAATGCATTAGAAAGGACCTGCATATGTTTACATATTACTGTGAGCATGCTTATGGTATGTTGAAAAGCAAGGAAGCAAGCTTTTGTGTGACATATATGAACTGGTGTACAGGGGAAGGACAGAACGAAGCGAACAACGGCTTTCTGCGTGTACTAGAGCTGCACGGGCCTGAGGAACACCCCATCACCTGTGTGCAGAGGACCTGCAGTGCAGCCCAGAGCAAGGCACGGTGGGAAGAGAAACGAGAGCTACCTTCTTAAGTACAGCTGACTCTTTTTTCCCTTTACTGAAACAACGTCTCACAAGTAGGCACTTCAATAATTAAATCCCACAAAAAAATTACTTTAAATTATTCTTAAGGCTCTAAATTGATAATGTTACTGCCAACATGCAGCTGGCGAGAGAAATTCTCTTGCTGTTGCCACAACCATTTTTCAAAGTGTGCAAGCGTGCAGGAGAATAATACAGAGCAATGGTGGAAACAAGTAAGGGAAGAAAACCAGGAGACTGAATAGCATCCGCAGCCACCCTGTTCCTCCGCCTTAGTCTCCATAAACTAGTCAGATCTGAAGGAAGCTCGAGGAGTGAGCATGAACATCATCCCTGGCATTCTGTTTTGTCCAATGCTCAAAATATTAAGACATTAAAATTTTAATTCAGAAAATATACTTTATGATTTATGTATCTGACGCTTAAAGCATAATTAAACATTATGACCGTAGTGAGGTTAGGTAGTTTGAATTACTTCAGGATTTTGCACTTTAAATATCACTGAATAATACAATCAAAGTAAGATGAAAAGGTGGTTGGTGCTAGAAGCCGGATGTGTATTTACTTTCAATAATACTTCAGTGCTGAACGGTGAGCTTCCCCAGCTGCTATGTGCCAGCAAATAAAGGAGAACTGAATTGTAGCTTCAGCAACGAGGAAGGGATACTCTAAAGACGACGTTGGAGATGAGCTTTCATATTATATTTTGTGACATCCAGTAGATGCCTCTGTTTCCCTCAGATAAGGAATATTAATAGGAATAATTCAATCCTGTACAAATGAATCCTTTCTGAATAGACTCAGTGCGTATGTGTGCAGCTCTTGTAGGGCCGCCCTCAACATATTATACATCCTTCTGTCTACAAAAGAGCACATTTCCCTCCTCCAGTCCACATTTTCTATTCAAGGGCTGTGTTTTCTCTTTGACATCTGGTGGAAGAAGTTTCTGTGCATGCGTCAAACTGTAGCACGAAAGCCAGAGTCCATGGGTGGCCTTGCTCAGTCAAGAGATGACAGACTCTTTCTGGTAATTCTGGCGAGATGTGGGGAAGGGGCTGCTGGAATAAGTCAATCAAGGGAGAAACCAAAATGCACAGCTGGCTCCCAAAAGATCCCCAGGAGACTCTCTTCTCTGGGACGTGTGCTGAAGCTTCCATCCGTGACCACTGCCCTTGGGAAGACTCCATGTCTTTAAGACACTGGTCCTGCAGGCCTGGGGTCTTTCTCAGGGAGAGCTGCTAGCAGGCTGACTGAGCTAACCAGTGTGTCATAGCAGGGAAGGAGGCAGCAGGGTGTCCACATCAAAGCACTACCAGCGTTCCAGTTGCATTAGCTGAGAATCTGAGAACAGTAAGCTCACTGGTCTAGAAATTTCAGCTCCACTCACTTCCTTCCCTGGTCTGGTGTGGATCCTCTCTACCTTCTCACTGCCCTGGCACGCAGACAAAACCAGAAGAGGCACAGAGCACCAGGTGGGCCCTAATGAAATATTAACAGTGGACCAGTAAGTAACTTTCAACCTTACAATCCTCAACTGCTCTCAGCAATTGCTCCCCAGGGGGCAAATCTTCTACGCTAACTCTAAGCTTGGAATCCTTTAGGTTCTCAAACAACTGTTTAGACTTCCCGTGTCAATGGAAAGTTGGCCTTTTCACTAAATTCAAAGTTCCAGTTCCAGGGACTTTTCTAAGCCCATGATTGTCCCCAGACCTTGCAAACATCCTCCTAACATGCCTTCCTGCCTGACTCCATGACATCATCTCCCCATTCCCAAGCTGCTGCCAAGAGGACCAGATAATACTGATTAAAAATCAAAACTCCCCCAAGGATGGCAGATGCAGTCTACCTTCTCTGACTCCCTGCACTCAAGCATGGAAATTTCCATTGTCCCATGGGGAAAGGTAACTTGTTCTATTTATAAGGATTTCTGGCAAAGAAGATTCAGTAACATTTCTCAATTTTGACACATGTATAGATTCAGCCACATTTCACCTAACTTCCAGGTGCCAAGTCATGTAAGTACTGCAGTAATGTTCCCAGAGTAGTCCCTCCGACCAAAATTAGAGATCTAAGTCACTTCAGTCATGGGGTACTTTAACTACAGGCTGAGTAAACCTAAGCTGACAACCAAAACCTGAAATTAGAAGTTTTTGGAGCACCAACATGTTCCTCAGGGAGTTCTTAACTTTGAACAATACCATATTTAAGACAAAAGATGGTCAGTAAATAACATCTACGCAAATACCCTAAAATTCCAAAACTTCTAGATTTTGAACTACTTCTAGTCCCTAGTACATCAATAATGGATGTCCAACCTGTGCTATCCTGGGAAAATGGATGGGTAACTAGATAAAACTAGTACACTATAAAAATATACAAGAAATTTCTTCTTATTTGTTTCTACGCATTTCACTGTAGAGGATTTTACCAAATTGCTACAAAAAAAAATCCTCAAATAACCAAAGAAATATCTACCTCGGCTAAACACGGTGGCATCTTCTACAGTATTCCAGGTGTGGCAGCATTCCTAAGTGACAGAAGGGAGGCACACAGAGGAGAAAGGTATGAAGGGAAGGCTAGAAGTGAGAGTCACAGAAGAGCGAGAATCACAGTGTGCAGGGTGCAGAGGTCGGAACTCAGTTCAGTGCCTCAAAACATTTTCCTGTGAGCTTACTCTAAGGACCCAACTAATGAGTTTCAGGGGGCTCTGAAAACAGAATGGCTTCAAGCTCCTTGGAAAACAAAAGGCAGCTGTTGAGAAGTACTTCCCACAAGGAGTAAAAGGCCCCGCTGTGGAAGATATGGGAACACAAACACTTTCCCCAAGGTGGCCTGCACAATCACACCCCTAACTTCTGAAGTGGGTGTACCAGTCCTGGGTGTCTCTCTGCACACCTTCCAGGCTCCTGAAATTTTCATCCACACAAGAGGAATTACTGAGAAATCATATTTGAACCATGAGATAAAATCTAACCTATGTACAGTCTCAGACACCTGTTTCTGAACATGCTAAAATCACTGCAGGAGGCACCAGCCACAGTGGGCAATCTATAAATATTAATCCTAACAAATGGAAACTCTATGTGACTTCAAGAGTTTAATGACAAATAGAGCAAAAAGTTTCTAGAAGTTAAACATGGGACTCCTAAAAACAGTAAACATGTATAAAGATTTGTACAACTTAATATTGAAGAACCTGGCAGGATGCTAAGAAAGGAGTCTTGAGGTTCAAAGATCAGTTTGGGGTAGAAAAGTATACATTGTGTTTCCAGAAGGAACGAGACAGCAAGGTTGCTAGGTTACCTGGAAAGCTACAATGTTCTACAGAGCTCTACAACCTTTGCTGTTAGCCTTCCTGTCCTATGAGTCACAGGTCCTGGCATTGACATTCAACGGACGGCTGACTGCTTAGTGGACAACTGACAACAAAGTCAGCCATTAGACAGAATTAAGTAATCCTTGAACAGTCTTTTTAAAAATGTTTAATGAGACCTTGAAAGGAAATGCCATACTACCCTTTTTGCTTTATTCATATTTCTAAAACGATGACAAGCTATGGCTACTAAATTCAACAGTGTAAGGGAAAGCAGCTAGGACTTGAGATGTGCCGGGTACAAGAGCTGCTGTTTTCCCTGGCTCTTCCTGTTTTTAATTAAAAGAGTATCTTTTAAGTAGGATTTTTTTAGAGTAAAAACAAGCAGCTGACTTATTAAGAAAAAAATAAATTTTAATCCCTTATTTAAATATGCAAATTGAGTCACTCCAGATGTTCTGAATGCATTGTTAATATCTGTGAGCACTGCGAGAGAAGAATGAGGATACTTCAACCTTTAGAGCCTGTAATTTACAATTCTGAATGATGACTGTTACAAGACTCCACAATTCAGAGAAGATTCTCGGCTCACATTGAAAATTCTGTAAGTTCTATTTTTACTGAGTAAGACTCAGAATTAACACGACCATCTTTCATTGATTCTAAGAAGCCTTTTCTCACTCTCCAAATTTTAGTGTTTCTAAACCTGGGGGAGAGAAAATTTTGCAAATTAATTGCTAGCAGATAGCCATTGTCGTTCCTCTGCATGTCCATGTGTGAATATCAAAAATGTCAGTATCAAATGAGCAGAATGGGTACCGGGTCTAGATGATAGCCCGAGAGCATGCGAAAGAGCTTCTAAGGCCAAGATCCAACTGGCGGTCGGCCTGTTTCTCTCCATCCGTAGCCCAGAAGTTGTCAGAAGTGCGCTGCTCTAAAGACTCACTCAAGTGTAGCTTCTGCTCTGCTTCAGACCCTTTTAAAGCTATGCCGCAAAACCTCACAGCAGCATCCGGGACAAACAGTGCAGCGATGCGGAATCATTCAAACATACTGGACTCAAAGGGTAAGACTTTCAGGAATGGGGCTGGAGAGATGGCTCAATGGTGAAGAGTACTGGCTGTTCTTGCAGAGGACCAGGGTCCAGTTCCCAGCACCCACATGGTAGCTCCATGTTCCAGAGGATGCAACCCTCTCTTCTGACTTCCATGGTCTCCTGCATGAGTGTGGTGCATATAAACTCACAAAAGCACACATATACATGCACATAAAAATTAGAGATAAAAAGTAGTTTTAAAACTCACAAAAAAAGAAGCTTCAGAGACAAGTTGCAGCTGAGATATTTCCCTTGTACTTTTTGTTCATAGAACTGCTAAATGTACACATTTATGTATCTCTGAGTCCACCAGAGCATATTCAATGGACATAATATTTTTTAGAATATCTAAATAATAAAAGGCATTGGGTGATAGTTCAAAAGGATGCACTGGATATAATGTGTCCTTCATTCAGTGGCATGTTGCACAAGGACATATGGCCATACACATGTAGATACAGAGAGAGAATCAAGTTATTATTAATTACAAGTAATTCATTAGTTTATTCCTAAAACCAGATCTTGATTCCCTTTTAATTTATGAGAACCTGTAAAATGTATACAGCTTAAAGAATGTATTTATACCTTACCTTCCCCTGAGTATAATCGGTGCTACATAAAAAACTGAAATTTGTCAACAAAGCCAGGAATAATCCTTGCCTCTATTAAAGAGAAAAGCAGCCCTAGAGGAAAGTGCTGGGAGATTCCTACTGTGTCGGAGCTTTAGAACTGTTTACTATTGTCCATCCAGGAAAAGTAAAGTTTTGAGATTAATCACATACTATTTCAAAAACACTTCCACCACACAGAACACACAAAGGATACAAACGACCATGTAGTCCTCGGAGCCGGGGTGAGAAGAGCCTCCAGCAACCATCCTGAAGATAATTCTCAGCGACAGTGTTTCCAGGGCCACGGTGAGGACACCATCAGAACAAACAAACAACAAACAGCAGTTCCCTATGGACACCACTGATTCCAGATGGTTCTCCTGTCACCTTCAGCTCTGATCCTCTTCTCCTTTGAAACACCCTGTTCTTTAGAATTGTGTGAAGGCTGAGGTGAGAGAGACTGTGGTTTTAAATAAAAATTCCACCCCCAAAAAAGGTCATTTCAAACTGAAGTGCTCTCCTGAGCCACTTAAGATATTTCAGAAACAAGACTAACTCATAATGTCCAGGAAATGCTCTCTTGATGCTTTAACGTGAGACTAAAAGGCATTTCAACAGGTCTTCATTTTCCTGTCTCCATGGGCCCCATCCAGACACTGTACCCTAGGATTGTTGACTATACTTCTCTCCCTCTTTTAGAAGCTTTCTCAGTTAAATGGGAAAAAAGGTAAACTCCATCTCAAGATTCATAACGTGTGCCGAGCTAAGCTGTGTCAGTCCATTGCCAATGGGCCAGTGAGTGTTTCTTAGCTGAAACATAATCAGTTCCAACAGAACTGGAACTCAAGGAACGTTCAGTCACCTAGCACCTAGCACACTGCAAGCAGACACACGCTGAGAAAGAAAGGCAGCAGCTCCTTGGGACACTTGAGGCAAGCCAACACACTCCAAGTATTCCTACAAATACCACACGCTCTCAGCACAGCAAATTGAGGCCCCAAAGGCGATTTGCACAGAACCTACCCTGCTCCCCATCTCAGTGAGCTCTGAGCAGGTTGATCGTCTGCTGTGGGGCTTAGGGGTAGAGAGCAGCAGGGACTGGGTCCTGGTGAGGAGAAACGTGGGAATGGACATGCAGAAGCTTCTGTTGCAGCAAACACATTTTCCAAGACTGTACTCTTCAGTGAAATGTGAAATGCTATTTCTGTATCATAACGTAATCTGCCTTATAAAATATCTCTAAGAATTACATCTACAGTAGCTCAGAATTTAAAATACTTTAACTCTAGAGACTCACTCCGCAGTTAGACTGGAGGACAGCGGTATGCCCTGCTCTCTAGCCTCAGCAGTAGGAGAACCAGAACTGGAGCCCTCCTTGTGTGTGACACTACCTGCTGGCCTGAGTGACCACCTGAGTGTCCAAGGAGACATATCACAGTGACTGTGGATGGAAGGAAACAACAGATTCGATGTCGAAAACTCCTTTGATTTCCATTGGAATGTATGGCTTCAAATATACCTGTGGTTATAAATAGGACCAATCATCCGCGAATTTATTTCAAGTGGAATAAAGAAGATGTATTTCAAAATCTCAGAGTCATGGTAATATTTTTGAGGTAATAATTAGAGCAGAGTCTCCGAAAGGATTTTGTGACAACCATGGACTCTCATCTCCTCTGACTGCTTCAAGGCTTGTGACAGCATCTGGCCTCAGTAATCCTTAAGGGATAAACATGGGGTAAAAGCCTCCTTTGATATCAGCTTGTTACATTTAAAGTCTGGAGAAAATTGCATTCCTTCAAAAAGGCCACTCTCTTCCCTGTGGCTCCACACAGAATCTCCATGACCATAAGCCAGAAAGATCATTTAACACGGCCTGCATTGGTGGCTTTGGAAAGGTCAAAGACAGACTGCCATGGTGGAAATGATTCCAAGCCTACATGCTCACATCTGCATATCTTTTATTTATTTTTTTTAACAGAAGTTAAGATTTTATTTCCATGTTTCTCAAATTAAGCTGTCTGAGTTGGTTGCTTTGAGAGGGTTAGTCAAAGAGACCAAATCTGATTCCTCTGACTCTTCTTAGCTTTAGCTTTGGCTGGAGCTGCAGCAGGAGCAGCAGCAGCCGCAGTGGTGGCAGCAGCCACAGGGGCAGCAGCCACAAATGCAGATGGATCAGCCAAGAAGGCCTTGACCTTTTCAGCAAGTGGGAAGGTGTATGCAGTCTCCACAGACAGAGCCAGAACCCTCTTGGACCATTGATGATAGAGTATCACACGGAGCAACAACAGTCAGACAACCAATCTGGGGACAAACACTGGCAACATTTCAGACACCCTCTAGTAAGTCAGAGTGCAGAGTCTGCTCTGTGACGTCAAGCACTTCCAGGTGTAAATGCTGCCATTGTCCAACAACACCTGCTGGATGATCAGCCCAAAGGAGAAGGGGGAGATGTTCAGAATGTTCAGCAGAGCGGCTTCCCTGGCTCCTACTTTATCTCCAGGTTTTATCAGCTGCACATCACTCAGAATTTCAATGTGCCCTGGAGATTTTAGTGGTGATGCCTAAAGACTAGAAAAAAAAGAGATTTTCCTGGGCCCCAGACCAGTGTTCTGGGCTGGCACAGTGACCTCACATGGGACAACATGGGCAGCAACTGGCACCTTATTGGCCAGGAGCATGTCCCTAATCTCAGTGAGGTGCTCCTTGGTGAACACAAAGCCCACATTCCCCGGGATATGAGGGAACACTTTGTTCAGAGCTGGGCTGTTTCCCAGGTGCCCCCGGATGGCCTTCCGCATCATGGTGCTCTTGCCCATCAGCACCGCAGCCTTCCCTCGCAGGGACATGTGGATCTGCTGCATCTGTTTGGAGCCCACATTGTCTGCTCCCACAGTGAAGCATTTTGGGTAATAATCCAAAAGTTGGATGACCGTAAGGAAGTAGTTGGACTTCCAGGTCATCCTGTCTTCCCTGGGTATCATGGCGGTGCATCAGGGCTTAAAGACGATGTCACTCTAATGAGGACGCTGGGCGAGAGCCACATCTGCGTATCTTTTGGTGAAACATAAGTGACCTAGCTTGTGTCATATATAAAACCTTATAGCTACAGAAAAGATGGTATGCACACAGGTCCACTCTGGTCCTGAATCTATTGGAAGCACTTTCCCAATTCCTTAATAAACTGCATGAGACCCTGACTGACGGTTCAAATCTTTTGTCATGAACCTTGCCCAGCTTACCCCAGCTTACATATGCATCTCAAGAAAATGAGTTATCCATCCCAGGCTTCACGACATTCCTGCCGTGAGGGTGTCACCAACCAACTCATTTTTCTATTGTTCAGTATACAACACTAAAAGATCCCTCTTCATTGAGACACCCAAGAAAGGAGGCAAGCTTACTTCTGTTTATGATGCCTGGGGAAAGATACTAGCAATCCAGTTTAATCATCAAAACTTGAGTCCCTAAGCTTCAGCCGGAAAAGAAATTGGAATGGCTTGTGATCGTTTTCTAAAGAGTCAGCACAGACACTGTGCCTAAAAAGAAAAGGATCAGTTTACCCCTGGGCATCTGGACATGTCAGCCTGAAGCTTCGGAGCTCATCAGCCATCTGTATTGAGCAGCTGTCTGGGGAGGAATGTCAGATCTCTCATAATCCAGCATCAAGCAACTGAGTTTAAATGGCATTCCTGGCTAGATGTCCAAGGGTGTGTGTGCCCACTGGATCCCTTGGGTAAAAACTCCCGATGCTAGCACCTGGTACTATTCATTGAACAGCAGCCACACTGTGATCTACGGCTGAAAAACTGATAATTACATGGCAGAGAGAGGTCAGCATCCGGCTAAAATGAAATCAGCTGCCCCACAATATAGTCGAGTCCACCTGAGACACTGCATTATCACCCTAACAGCGCTCACACGGGGCCACACACAGCAGTCTCGCCTCTGTCAACGGCCTCTCAATGCAATCCCTGAGGCCTGTAGTTTTTCACTATCAAAATTACACTTCCTTAGAACACTCCAGATTTAAACTGGTTTCCCCGATGGGTTAAGAATGCCCCAAACAAGGCAGAGTGGGTAAAGTCAGAGTAGAGGGAGCACACAGAAAGGCAGTGGGGAGGACAGGGAGACGGGGAAAAGAAAAACAGCACATTACATTTCAGAAGCAGGAAAATAAGGTGGAAAAGGGAAAGGAATGGGGGGAGAATATGTGGGTGAGCATAGTCAGTGTTTGTTCCTCCCAAACTTTTAATCTGGGCTTCACAGTAGGCTATCACCTGGAGTGACCATCTCACAATACAAACTGGCCACTGCCCACACTGCTTTAAGATGGTTCAGCAAATGTCACTGTCCACCTGGAATGGGATGACAATGCTGACACATTACAGGATGCGTTGTCAGGCTTGGAGCAAGTCCTCCCTCCAAGGCAGGGAAACCAAATAGCTGCTTGGCCCAGCTGCCCCGCCACAAACCCATTCATACAGTCCTCTTCAAACACTTCTCAAACCTTTGCTCCCCCTCTTCCCTTTGAGCAACTCAAAAGCCAACAAACTGTCCACGCTCACATTAGAATGGACAGCATCTCTAGTCTCAGTGCAGAAGAGTGGGCACGCTTTTCATTGGAAGTTCGCCTGTGATGTTTGAAAATGACTGCTAATGACAGTAGGTGACAGATTAGACACACAACCTCTGAGTAGTGTTTGGAATGGCAGAGCAGAGAACAAAGCTAGTTTCTAGGGCTTGGTATGGCAGAGAGGATACACGATTTTTATTTTACCAGAAATAACTTCTGGGGGAGAGTCCAGCAGGCTGCATAAATTAATTTCAAGGTGGCCTTTTACAACTCTGTACTTGCACACGCTCCCCAGAGACTCCCAGACACTATCCCTTCACTGCCATTTCCTATTCAGAACTTCCTGAGAATGGCAATGCATCACATGAGAAGACCGCTTCCAGACAGAATGCCTGCTTATCTCCTGATCTCTAGCCGATGACAAAGCACCTCCATGAAAAGACGCTGCTACCGAGCAAACAAAGAGAGCAGAAGGCAACATCCAGACTAAGAGCCATGAACATCTTCAAACACCCAAGTAATACACACAGAAAAGGGAAGCTCTTAAGAGCAAACATGCTTGGCTGACTTATGTTTATAAATAGAAAATCACAGAACCACAATATATCGAACAAGTAAAAACATCAAAGTTTGAAGAGATGGGATGGCTCAGTGTACTTGCTCAGTTCCCAGGACCCACATTGGAAAGCTCACAACTGCCTGTAATTCCAGTTTCAGGGAATCTGAAGCCCTCTCCTGAGCTCAGCAGACACCACATACAGGCATGCAATGAGCACGTGATTAAACATAAATTTAATATTTTTTAAATCTCAAGATGTATGGCAATGCATCAACTCGATGAAAGGAACAACTTTAAGGCGACTGGGAATAACAAAACAAGAAAACACTGTGACATGGCATGTCTAGTAAAACAGAATAATTTCTCCTGGTGATGATAAAACCTGGAAAGAATCAAAGAATAAAAATAGCAATGGGAATCTAGAACCAATCTTTGTCTTGTCACTGCTACTGGTACAAACATAAAAATAGCAAGAAAAGTTAAAGAAAATAAAAGGACATATTTCATGGCTTTCAGAAATATGTATAGTTTATGCCAAATGATTCTGATAAATCAGTGGGAATACACAGCTCAATGGCAAGGCATAGGGCTGCTACAGCAGCAGAAAATATTTAGGGAGCACTTTGGGCGCATATTTCAGGGGGATGGGGCCCCACACAGAAACAGACACACCCAGTATGTTTAAAAGCAGGTAGAAAACAGGAGGAAGTGTTCTCAATGGGACTGAAATGAAAAGCCTCAATGAATCACAGGTCGCCTTTCCAACTGGGTATGTCGATGGTCAGTCCTCCAAGCACAGTCTGCTCTAAAGAAGATTGTGGGCTGAAGTACATAAACTTACCTTTCTCTGCCCTGTCCAGAAGCCTTCTGCACATATGTAACTGGCAAATACTCCTGACCCCATGGCACTGGCTGTAACCACTCTCCAAGCAAGAAACACCAGCAGAGAGAACAACAGAGTAAGGAGGGTGCAGGAGCGCCACGAGAACAGGGCTTGTTCCCACCGTCCCCCAGCGACAGAGCAAATTAATTTTTCTTTCCAATTGGAAGCATAGATGATTAGTGATATTCAAGTTACAGCACACTAATTTTGAGAGTGTGCCAGGAACCATAAGCGGAATTAAACCTTCAGAAATAAACAACGGTGACCTTCTAAATATTAGCTTCATTTTGAAAGCCTACCCATATTTGTTTTCCTCTGCTGTAGGTTTTTTTTCATTCTCGTTCCTGTGCTGAGGACATCGCTGTGACAGTTGTCCAAGGTGCACTGCTAATGAGTGGCTGTCTGAGCCGCTGGGTGACTAAGTACTGAAAGTGTGTGGACTCCTCCAGCCCTTTAGTTTGACTGGTTGTTTAATATTCAGTGTATACGAAGGCCAAGAGGAGTCATAAGTAAATGAAACAATATAAATGCATATCTGTTTTACTTCTATTTCTGGAGTATATATATTTGATTAAAATGAGTTTCCAGAACAACTCACAGACAGAAATAAATTTCCTCCTCTCAAAATCAATGCCGGTAGGGTCACTTGGTTTGGAAGTCAGAAACTGGAAGGCTCGCTCTAGTAGGATGGTTAATGGGATGGCTAATGTCTTCATCTTTTTTTTTATGTTCCTTTATGGAAATGCCTGGCTCTTGTAGACTAGGCTGGCCTCGAGCTCACAGAGATTCGCCTGCCTCTGCCTCCCTAGTGCTGGGATTAAAGGCGTGTGCCACCGCTGCCCAACAAAGGTCACATTTCTTTCTTTTTTTATTTTTTTTTTTATTTTTTGGTTTTTCAAGACAGGGTTTCTTTGCAGCTTTGGAGTCAGTCCTGGAACTAGCTCTTGAGACCAGGCTGGTCTCGAACTCACAGAGATCCACCTGCCTCTGCCTCCCGAGTACTGGGATTAAAGGCGTGCGCCACCACCGCCCGGCTGGTCACATTTCTTAATACCATTACAATGGCAATTACATTTCAACCTGTTTTGGAGGGGAACATTCAGAATACGGCAGCTAATTTGAGCTGTCGGCTTGAGTAGACCACGTAATTTCCCACATCTGGTTAAATACAATTCCTTCATAGGTCTGGAAAGTAGGTGATCTTCCCCAAATATGGTGGCTGCCATCTAGTCTAATAAAGACTCAACAAGAATAAAAACCGTGGAGGGAAAGAAAATCTACACTTGCCTGCTTAGCTAGGGCATGGGTCTTCTGCCCTCGGCTCCTACTTCTCAGACTTCAGATTCAGTAGACTCAGACCATCAGCTCTCAGTGTCCAGGCCTTCCACAACACAAGGAACTGTCCTGGGTTTCCATCTTGTAGGAGGCAGATGAGAAACTCCTAAGACCCATGTAGGCAACTCCTTATAATTAGCCCCTCTAGCTCACTCTGCATCCTGGAGAACATTAACTAATACTGAAAATCACTTCATTTCCCTTTTGCCTTTTTGTAGGAGTTCAGCTCAGAATTCACTGAGAATCACCCTAAAAATCCCAGAGGAGTACTCAGGGCTTGGTATATTTTGTCAATGTCCATGCTTTTCAAGTAGAGGTTAAAATTTGCAAAAGAATTCGGAGCAGATTAAGCAATGCGCTGGTTTTGTATCCTGACACGGAGTTTCCTCCATTTTATACAGAGAGTTAAAAGCATAACTCACAGTATTTCACTTTAAAGAAATAGCAATTGAACCACAAACTACAGAGCACAGGAAGACTATAAGAACAGCGTTAAAAGTCAAGAGACAGCACGCATCCCTTCATGCTGTGATGGAAGGGTCCTTTACCTCCACTCTTCCTTAAAAAAACCTAACTTGAGTCTAATCATGACATAATATCAGTCAAACTCAAACGGAAGAACAGTTTCTAAGACACCTGACCAGAAATCATGAGAAAGCAGCACATGCTGCTGACAAAGAAACATGAGGAGCTTGCCTAGGTCAAAGGAGACAAAGATGTGGCAGCTAAGGCATTTGGAATCTCCAAAGGAAAGGTGAGCATGGTAGAAAGCATAGGGAAACTAACCAGTTACCTGTGGTTCGCAATGCAACAGAGCTTTGACCTTTAGCTGAAGCCTTAGTTCTCTTCTTGTGTTAAGGGGTTAGCTAATCACACATCAATTCCAAAATAAACATGCATGAGTTCAAAGCAACAGAGAACTTCTCCTTAGTAGGAACAAACAGCTCTGAATGGCTGCCCCTGCCGTTTGATCCACCTGTGCTGCCTTTTACCTTTGCATTTCAACTTTACAACAAAAGCAGAAACATTTTCATGCAAAGTTGTTATCAGATTCCTCAGGCTGGGTGAGAAGAAGCAAATATTTAGGACAGGCTGGGTGAGGGGCTGGAGAAAAGAATGCAAGGCCATGCCACTTCCTCAAGAGCCTGCTCCTGGTGTTAGCTGGAAAATAACAACCTAAAGAAGTCACGAGAAATTAGCTGCAAAGCAGAATTGGAACAGCCAACTTATTCTCAGGTAGAGGCCGTACCCTGCCCAGCGGGGGAAAGTCAGACTGAGGGGAGGGGTGCACAGTGATCCGTCCTGCCCTGGGAAGACGAGAGCCCAGTCCATGGCCTCAGGAGTTTATGTCCCACTGAAGGCTTGGCCTAGTTTTCACAACCGCCCTCACTGCAAACTCCTGTTCAGTATCGGAGAGGTGAGCACAGCAACAGCAAACTCCCGCGGTGACAACACCAGTGGCTTTACCCAGAGTGCAGCAGGGCAGGCCTTTCCATTCTGCCTAAGGGTCCTGATGTCATAAAACTCTGGCGACAGACTCTTGAATACAAAGTTAAGCTCCAGATTCTCAATGTGCTGTTGGGGAATTAAATCTGTTATCACTGCAGCCCATGGGAGAGTAGAACAGTGAAACTAAGAAACGTCACCCCAAAAGAATTTTGAAGGAGTTGTATAATTAACAATGTTTATGAAGTTAATACTGAAAACCAAGATGCATTTCCACAGAGCGAGGATAGCCTAAGAAACAGTAGAAAAGCAGGCAGTGGGCCACACTCCTCAGGACACACCAAGGTCGAGGAACACAAAGGAAATGTTCTGACAGCATGAAGAACAACTAGGCACAGCATCTGAGTGCAGACGGATCCTGCACCAGGGAAAAAGATGTGAGCTACACTTGGTGAAATTTGAGAAAGATGGAGTACTGTATGAACCATAAATTTTCAGGGTTTACAACTGTACTACTGGCCTTGTTAGGGAAGTGTAAGCCACAATCTCCAGGGGCACAAGGCCCAGGGCCTCATCACGCCTGCAAAAGTGTTGGTGCGGAGGAGAATGCGCATGTGTCTACACACGCATGCAGAGACACAAAGGCAGAACACACCAACCAATGAATGAGCAATGGAATGGGAAGGATGCGTTTGGCTGACAGGAAAGATTTCTTTCTTCTTGGACTATTTTTGTACCTTTTCTCCAATTTGAAGCTATATCAAAATTAAACGTTAAAATACAATGGTTACTGGCATCAGGGTATTGGTATACCACATTGTGAGTACAATGAATGAATTCTTTTTTTTTTTTTTTTTTGGTTTTTCGAAACAGGGTTTCTCTGTAGCTTTGGAGCCTGTCCTGGAACTAGCTCTTGTAGACCAGGCTGGCCTCGAACTCACATAGATCCACCTGCCTCTGCCTCGCGAGTGCTGGGATTAAAGGCGTGCGCCGCCACCGCCCGGGTATGAATGAATTCTTTTAAGTGGCTGTTTTGTGTGGCTTATCACAATAAAAATAAGGATTATGAGCACCCAGGTCACATGAATCACAACTGCCCGTAACTTAACCCCAGGGAAGCAGGCACCACTGGCCTCCACAGCCATCTACACTTGTGGGCACATACACACGTACAGGTACACACAATTTAAAATAATACAATTAATTCTTCAAAATTAAAAGTAATGAGAGATTCCAAATCCCTAATTTGGGAGACCACAGTTTCCCAAACTCCAAATGGCTATTAGTATCACAAATAAACTTCCCTGGAAGGACATCTGCCTGCCCAGTGACCAGTGACATGCCTAAGACAGACCCAGCTCAGAAGCCACCGGATTCTCCACATCTATCTAGATTTGATAAACTATGGGTTTGGGAGTGGTTCTGTCATATGTCTCAAATGAGTGGTGTTTACCAAGCTGCCCTCTCTGTGGTCATCCCATTTATTCAGTGTCATTTGAACAGCCTGCCATTGCTGAAGATGTCTTTGCCCTATACACATAGGTGGAGTTGCCTCTGAAGTTCTCCAGAGCAGTCAGGGGTTTTGACAGAGGCACGAACCTAGTTAGCAAACAAGATGTCAGTTGATTTGAAAGTAAACTGAGAAGTGTACATGAAGATTTGTATCTAGGACACAGCACTGCATTCCACATAGAAGAAAAATGTTTATCACTGAGATGGATATTGAACAAGGCAGCCAGGACAGAGGGGATTGGTTATTTTATCAGAGAAAAGAATACTATATACACATAAAGCAACTGTTTTCATAAAGAATTAAATGTTTTAAATGTGTGTGAAATATGTAAGATATATTTTCTCCATCTCCTCCGCCCCATCCCTTACAAACAAAGGATAAAGCAACTTTGCTGTTTGGTTTATCCCAACTGGATCAGACTCACATACATGAGTGAACTAGGGAGGGGCTTGTGTTAGCCTCCTGTCTGCTCTCATCTCTGCTCAGAGGCCCAGGGAGTGTGTACAAAACTATGCGTAGATGCTGCCATCTGGTGGCAGCAGCAGGCAATAAGCTCCACAAAGAGGGACCAGTCACAGCTCTCTCTAAGCAGTGTGGTAGCAAGGTCGGTGGGGAATGAGTGTATACTACAATCAAACACAGTACAGTAGGTTCAAAGCAACCACTACAATATCCCTTACTGACTTTAGTGTGGAGACCTGGAAGGAAACTGGCAACAGAAGAGGTTTCGGGTGGGAAATAGGGTACACCCTGAAATGTCACCCTTGAGTGTTCTGGTAAGAAGAAAGTTGACATGACAACATGGAAGGTACACAGGCTGCCCTCCCTCTAGAAGTGCTTTTCATCAGCACTTCTGAATTCTCTTAACTTTTTTACTTTGAAGCAATCTGGCATCCTTAATGAGGAAGAAGAAAAATAATAATCCAAAGACAACATGGTCAGTGAATCCTGAAGCCCTTTCTTGCTGTGGGTGAGGCCTACACAGCACTTTTCAGAAACTATAAATGAAGAAGCACACCAAATACCTAAGACACCCCTGCCATTTGATCATAAATACATACCAAAAAGAAGTTAGTTCCTTTCTCTCCCTGGGGCTAGTGGTCCATAGGGAGCCATACCTTTGCTGGTCTTTTTTTTTTTTTTTTTTTTTGTCACATAAACTTCCCTGAATGTCAGGAGGGGTGGACACATGGTAGAGTCGTTTAGTATGAGAACCTAAGATGCTCATGGTTCAGTGGCTGGAGGCTGACACAGCAGAGCAATCAAGAGTCAACAGATACACTAATGTATAATAATTTTTCAGGGCAGAAACTTTAGGGATGAATATCACAATAATCATCTTGAAGGATGAACTCAATAATTGAGGTTGTTGCAGAAACTGTTTAACACAAAAGTAAGGATCAGTGAGAAAAGGCAGGTAGGTCTGTTTATAATAGCCAATACGTTCACTTTTAGGGATGATTATATACAACCTGATTGCTAAAACAGTAAATAACCTTCCATCATAGTAAGTAATGTGGCAGGAATCAATGCAATTTCTTATAAATCTCCCTTAAAGCATTAGCAATACAGACATGAGAATTAGGAGAGAAAGTCAGAAGGGGAACAGTGGTGGCTTTGCTCGGTTGTTCAGCCCACAATGAACTCTGTGGGGAAGAAGACAGAAACACCTGAGGCTGAACTACTCTCAGGGCCTCGCAGCAGAGAGGGCCAAGGATGGACCCGGAACCTGCTCTCCAAAGGCCTGACTCACTAGCTGCACAAGGTAGAGAGAGGGTCACACCGAAGACAGACGAGCCAGGGTCCTCCTCTGCAGCCTAGCTCACTCAAGTCTGTCCCTTCACTGTGCATATCCCCAGTCTGGCTTCCTTGAGGCTACCAAGGATGAGGTTTACCAGATGAACAAAACTGCCCCGTCTGCTCCTATTTCATCAGTGTGAGCAGAAGGAGCTGGAGGGAAGACCTCATGCTTGTCCTCATGTGGATCAAGAGTTTACATTTACAGATTCATCACCTACTGGGGAATTTTGGAAACTAGACTTTCTATTTCTTGAGTTTCCACTTGGCTGCTTCCCACTGTTTCTATTTCTCTCCCGAGACTTCTCATTTCCCTGCTAAGACTTTCACTCATGCAAACATGTCTGTTTTCCCTGTGGGGTTACTTCACAGGCAGGCTTCCATCCTCCTCCTGTCAGTCTCAGCACCTGGCTCATCATGGGGTTGGACGTGCCTGGTTTCTTTGGTCTTTGCTCCTCATGTGCCAGAGAGTTCTGGAACACACTACAGATGTTGTCAGTGTCCAGCTGTGGAGATCCTGAATTCTGTTTGTTTTCTCTGATGAGCAATGCTTTCTTTAGTTTGGCGGGCGATTTCTGGTCTGTGCTCAAAATGAAAACTGTTTCTGGGGCTGCTTCCCTGTCTCAGTTGATATCTTTTTTCTACGGCTAGATGCTCTGAGTCTGCCCGCATCAATGGTGTGGGTTGATAGGATTTCAATATGATTCGAACCAACCCTTCAAAGGCAGTGAGGAAAATATAGACACGTGCACTGTGACTGTATTAAAACAGGCACATACACTTAAAAGTAGGGAACTGTCTGAAGGAGCGTGGCATGTGATGTGTGGAACCACGCTACTTTAAGGATTATTGATTACATGAAAAGATTCAAAACAAATTGCAATAGAAAAGTAATTCCTAATTCAAAGTGCACAAAAAGCAAACAGCAGAGATGTGCCACATGACCTTAGAAGAAATCAGAATATCTCTCTCTCCCTCCCTCTGTCCCTCTCTCCTCCCTCATCATCACTTAGCCCCCCCCCTCCAACCTCCAATCACACTGGGATTAAACCCAGAGTTGTGCCCTTCCTAAGCAAGCATTATACTCCTAAACAAAATCTGCAAACTCCAGACTTCCTTTCTGGAGAGGGGAAATACTAACATGAATACTTTTTCTTGAATACTGGAAGATTCTTCTGCATCCCTGAATGGATCCACAGGACTCATGAGAAGAAGACATTCACCTGTACTCTGAATCAAATAAAAAAAAAATGGTCTCCATAACATGTGAAATCATTCAATGAAGATACCAGTGATGACGGTCAAAGGAACCCGTGGACAGATATGAACAGAGATCGATGGGAACTAAAGTTCAAAAGGAACAGGGGCAGACGGTTGTTCTCAGAGGCTACACGCTTATACATCTGTGGTCATCCTAAAAGCTGGTCTTTGGTGACTACATGGAATAAGACTGTCTCTTAGTTAAGTGATAATCGCAGATAGATGAAGAGTCTGGAGGAACTCTACACTCTTCAATAAATTGATCACAAAATGTAAAAATAAAGCAAAAGGCAGAAGGTTTCTGTGGAATAAATCAAGTATGTTTTTAGCATGTTATTTGATCATTTCTAGTCTGATCATTATGATATACTTCACAAGTCACAATGCTGGCTGAAAGGCTAAGTAACAGGACACAACCGCTTAAATTTTATGAATCAAATAGAATTCAAGCCTCTCGAAAAGCATGGAGATTTTTATGTGGTCAGACCACCTTGCGTCATTTCACCATACAAACAGTCGTCTACCTGGGGATTTACCTCTATCTATCCTTTACCTACGCAATGAGGAATGATGCTATTCATCCGACATTTCGGGGAGACAGAGGAGCAGAAAAGATCAATAGGCTAATATTTACAAACTTCATTTCTGGTGATAAAATGTCTGCAAGAGCATAAAGCAAACATTGTGCTAACCACAGGCTGTTGGCTGTAAAGAACAACAGTGCTCAGAGACACCTTGCACTTGCTTGGTTGCACAGACATTGAGCTCAGATGGACATTACAGAAAAACAATAATCATCAGTCATGAGTTCCTAGACCAGCATAAGAGGAAAGCCTGACTATGTTTCTGCAGAAAGGGGACAGGAGACATACACAGCCAGACATTGGTAACTGTCTGTCTGATAAAGCTAAACCCACAGCACAAAGTCAGCTTTTCTAGCTCTTCTCTTGGAAAATATGTGGTTTATTTTCATTTGCTTTAAAACACAAAATATAATCATATTACAGTGGAATTACAGTTATTTCGATAATTGTGAAGAATATCTGAAAATACGTATCTAACTTGTTTTGAGGTGTGTGTGTGTGTGTGTGTGTGTGTGTGCGTGTGTGTGTAATGTGTGAAAGAAGATGGCTGGCTTTTCTCTAAGTCATTTCAGTTATTTAGGGTTTGAGTCCTCCACAATGAAAACCTCTTTCAGAAATAGAACAATTTCAATAGCAAATACAAATTACAGTAATTGGGACTGGACAGATCACTCAGTGGTTAAAAGTGCTTGTTGCCATTATGAAGGATCAGGGTTCAGTTCCCAGCACCCACATGGGAGGGGCTCACAGAGGCATGCAGCTTCAGTTCCAGGAAATCTAGTGCCCTCTTCTGGCCTCTGCAGGCACCGGCACCCATGTACTTTAAACACACACACACATACACACACATATGCACTTAGAGTTTTTTTTTAATAATCAAAATAATTAAAAACACAAATTCAAAATACTTAAAACAATGACTAAAAATCTACCTTTGTCAAAATCTTCTTATATCAAGAATAATGTTTAAATTAAGAAGTACAAACAATAACTTAAATTTAAAGAGTTCTCACATTTTTGACTGAAGTCTATGATTAGTTGTGCAGAAGGAAATAATCATAAATGTACGCAAAAGTTACTCAGAATGTTTAGAATCCTTCTGCAAAATGTAAAAATGCCCCCACATGTGCACAGGTATGGAAGAACCCATCCCTAAAGCATGGGCCGATGTTGTTATGAAATGCTATCTATGAAATTACTGAGGTTTATTGATAACGTATGGACATTTGGAGTGCACAGTTCCGGAAGCTAGGTGTGGAAGGACAAAACTACAGAGTTGGCACCCTGTGGTATGAGACAAGAAGCCAGCCTGGGCGCCCCAAAAAAACCCTGAAAGGAAACAGATGAACACACAGTTCTGCCAGGCATAGTGGCACGTGCCTTGATTCCCAGAACTCAGGGAGAGTGAGGCCAGGGGATCACTGTTAGTTTCAAGCCAGCAAGGCCAAATAATGAGTCCCTGTCTGAAACAAACCAACAACAAAAGCCCAACAACAACAACAAAAACAAACCCCACAACTCAGTGGAAGGGCAGTGAAAGAAAGGTGCGGGTCTTGTGCCCGTCTCGCCTGGTGAAGGTGGGGTGTTTCCCTGAGCGTCTGTTTGCTTTCTCATAATTTCTTCTCCAAGCCTCCCCTGTAGGGACATCATCGTATTGATTCCCAAAATAAATGTTGTTAAAAGTGTAAAGAAAACGTTCATGGGCTAAACACACAACAAAAGAAAAGTGCATATGTATGCTCAGACACGATTTTGTGAGGGATCTGAAAACCTTTTCAAAATACAACAGTGTTCACTGGGTGAGTACCACCCTGTGATTCCCCAGTGCCTTGGATGCCTCTGCTTCTGCCTCTTTGGGATGGAAGCAAAGAATAATCTGAGAAAAGAGACTCAGAGAGGATAAGCCCCTGTGCCAGCTAGAGCCTACAGTGCCAATTCCACACAGTAATGCTTATCCAACCAGCTCTGGCTGTGTCTGCTTGACCCAGGCTAGTCCTTATTTCTTCTCTCATGAGAGGGAGGGGTGGGAGAAGGGATGACACTATTACATAATTAGGAATGCAGAAGGAGAGAGGGAGGCATTGACTGCAGAGATAAAGGGAGCATCCCAAAGACAGTACCAGGAGTCCCCACTCAGGGGAGCTCCCTGCAGGGCCAGGATCTCCAGTGTGACTCCTTGGTAACAAGGAGCTTTTTGCAGCAAACTTACTCAATCCTCAGTACTGAAAATAATTGAGCACCATATATAGGGTTGAGTCACTAGGAAACCTAAAAATAGGACAGCGCCAATGGCTTTTTATAGGAGACTATCAATTCTGTTCCCTAATTCTTACAACAAATTAGTTTCAGGCCATTCCATTTCCAGTTTTCTCCTATAATGTTTCCTATTTCTGGTACAGAGATACATGAGATAAATGAATAATCACACAACCTTAAAAGGCAGACGCAACTACATGACCACACAGAAACACAAATCTAGTACACACACTCTCAGACTCTACCCTGACCATTCAATTTAATCGTCTTACATGTAAACACAGGAAAGATATGAAAACTTCAGGTGTACACAGGAAGGAAATGGAAATGACATGTGTGTGCAATCAAGGGACAGGAAGGACACGTGTGCACTGAATGGGGTGAAGAGGACATGTGTGTGCACAGGAGGGAGACAGAATGGGCATGTGTGCACAGAAAGAGACAGAACAAACATGTGTATAGAGAGAATCAGAAAGGGCACTTATGCACAGAGAGAGACAGAAAAGACACATGTGCACAGGAAGGAGATGAAGAGGACATGTGTGCACAGGA
>JAQHUG010000233.1:2472822-2486962 GCA_028555095.1 Dicrostonyx torquatus | reverse complement strand
TAGAGCAACTATAGCAAAAATAAACCTTTTCATGAAAGATGTTCAGCCAGCCAGAAACCCTTCATATTTCTAGGTGATTCATACCAGATAGGCTCGTGGAACATGGGCTCAGCCCTACAAACTTCTGAAACTACTTTCTCTAAGGTCACCCAGGCATCCTCCTCTCTGGCTCCACTCCAAATGCCGCAGCCCTCTCAGTTCCCATCCACGAGCTTCTCTCTGTGGTATTCACAACTCATGATCCAGGCTCGGTCCGGTGGCAGCACTCTCCTCATTGGCCTCGTCCATGCCAACTATCTCCTCCGGTTCCTTTTTCCTGCACCTGAAGGCAGGTGCTTACACCCCCGTGCAGGTGGTGCTGGCCTCCTTTCTTGGCTGAATATAAACTCTAGCTTGGGCAAAAGTCTTAGTCGGGTTCTCTCTTTGGCTCATCCTCTACAAACCAGCATGCTCTCTGGCTCAGCCTTACCCAGGACACTCTCTTAAACAATTGTAGCAAGGTTTAAAGAAAAATACCCCAGACCCAATGTGTGGGGTTTATACCCAGATATAGGAAATTCTCCTTTCTTTTTCCATTGCAGCTTTTCTTTTTAGATAACAAAACGCTGCCTAGGTGGTGTTTCCTGAGCAAATATTACTCTGCCTTAGAATGGCTTTCTGGATACTGTCAAAGAAAAGGCCTATCAGTCATTCAGAGATCCTCTATCTCTGTTTGGACTGCTGTCATAAACCACTTCAGATAAGGTGACAGAAGGAACAAGCTTTCTCTCCAACAGGTCTAGTCACTGAGAACTCCAGCTTCAAACTGCCAGCCAATTCCTGGCAGCAAGGGCTCAAAAATGGCACCTTGATCACTGTCGCCGTAGCAAGGAAGGTGTAAATGGGCTCACACTGAGCTCTGCATAGGAGCACAAATGGCTGCTATGAAGATTCAGCCTCACCATACAGATCTGAGTTGTGGTAAACACATTCAGACTAGAGATGCTGATTTCCATAAAGAAAGAACTCGGCTCCCGAGTCAAAGCTACATGCCCTGGATATGGGAAGAGTCACCCCGTTTGCCGTCCATACAAGCTGTTCTACATCGCACAGCCTATCACCCCAACATTCTGTACCTTTACTCTCACATTTATCTTCTCCTTCCTGTTCCCACAGTCCCTACTGCTGGTCTTCACCAACATCACCCCCAGGCTCTCCCAAGCTTCTACCATATTCTTCACACAACTATAAAATCCTCATCTCTAGCCGTAGTGATATAAAACAATTTCCTGTTATAAAAGTTACCAAATTCCAAATGCTCCAGCAAATGTATCCCACGACCTGGATCAAAAGAGGCAGAAATAGAAGAATAATTTCTATTCTTCAAATTTTTTATCCTAGTTCATCACCCCTGCTCCTCAACTTCAACACAACCTACTCACATCAATCATCGCTTCTACTAGAAAATTCCACGAATTTTACTAAAATGGTATTCTTATTCCTTTAGTGAATGTTGAGGGCACTTTATAATCTTTATTTTCTATAATATATATTATATATAATATATATGGCTCTACTTGGAATGTATACACAAAGTAAGCAACTATTCTTTCTTAAATGAGAATTATTTACTGATCCACCAATTCATTCACTAATTTGTTCATTTAACATACACTCACCACATGTCTATTGAAGATTGGAACTATGCTAAGTGATAGGCATGCAATACTGTGCCAAGTAAACACAGTCCTAGTGCCACGGAAGGGTACCAGGTTAGGGAGCAAGTGCTAGGGAGCAAGTGCTAGCAATGCAGTGATGAGAGCTGAAACAGGAAGGGGCGCGAGCTAGCATGGCCCCACACTCTCCTAGAGAAGCAACAGCAGGCCGAGAACTGTGGAGGAGAACATATCAAGCAGAGAAAACAGTAAATAGAGGCCCAGAGTGACAGCGTGGTCATCAACTGAGTTCCAAAGAGGCTTGGGCTTTCCCTAACTCACCTTTGAGACCGGAAGCTCATTGATTCAACATCTTAAATATCATAAATGCTAATAACTAGATATTTTTTTAACGAACCAGATAATTTGGCTCTTACATTTAGAGCAGACTAAAAGTCCACTTAACCATATTCCATCCCATGATCATGAAGGCATCACACAGGTATCCAAGAGAGATGAACTCTCTTGGTGATCTGGACTGCTGGAACCCACAAAGCTCTCTTTTGCCTTTGACACTTGGTATGGATTCTTACCCCACACAACCAGCTAGAGATAGGTTTTCTCCAAAGAGCTTCAGGGCTTGCTATCTTTTCCTCAGAAGAGAGTGAAGGGTGAGCCCTGAGCTTTCTTCTCAGAGTCTCACCTGGCTGTTCTCCCGACAGGCCTGCTCCCAAATCTGCTCTCTCTGGTGACCCTTGGGATGAAGAGCCTCACTGATTTCCACACACCGGCCCTCCTCATTTCCTGAGCTCAGAAATAACAAGGAAGCAGCTGCCCTACAATATGGCAACGCCTTTTCGTGAAACTAAGAAATAAGATCTTGGTGCATTACTTCTCAGGTAAACATAGACAGCCCTGCAAACTGATCAAGGGAACCAAAATCAAAATTCATAACTTCACATTGTGTGAACAATGAGAAATGGGAAAAATAAAAACTAAACAAGACCAGCACCTGGGCTGTTGTAGAATAAAGGGTGATGGGCGGTTACAAACTGGATCTTCAAGACATTTGTCTTTTCCCTTTCTTTCACTACTTTGGCTCCATAGAAGGGTGAACGAGAAATGGAAAAGGGCCTCTAAATCGGGGAGAAGAATGGGAAAAGAGAAACCTAAAGAGAAGCAGTGGATGGAGCAGTGAGAACAAGTGCTGACATTTAGGAAGGAAGGTCTCCTAGCACCTACAGGAGGCAGGCTGAAGGCTGTGGAAACGACAAGCAAACACTCTTCGACTTTAGACCCAACAGACCTGTGGCCTTGCTCCTACAGGTTCCATTTGAGACATGTCATACATTCCCTCATGGAAAGGCAAGAGGATTGGAGTTCATTCCTCATTGACAGTGATACTATGCACAAGAGTATAACCCCAGGGTAAAGCAAGCATTCGGTACTTTTTCAAGGACTCTAGAGGGCATGGAGAGTGTCTTTCATACCCCCTTATCGTACCCGGGAGCCACAGAAAAGCCATACAATGATACGCTATTTCCATCTATCCGCTGCCTTGCCTCCATTGTAGTGGACACCTTTGGCTAAACGCCAGGAGAATATAAACAACGTCATGCACGTCCTTATCCAGCTGAACACTGAGGCTCTGAACACTTTAAGAGGAACTGCAAACTTATGAAACTGGAAAGCCATGATTTGTTCCTATCTACATCAGATGCCTATGCCTTGTGTCTCAGATGAACTGAAATATTATCACAGGATCCCTACAGGACCGAGGTCTTGAAAAGCTCCCGAAATGCTGCCACTCCCAGGGCAGCAGGTGCAACTCTTTAGTGATATAAGATCAGTAAACCTCCCACGAACTACCTAAAGATCTACATACAGCAGGCTAACTACTTGGGGAATGCAATCATTTACAGAGTGAGGGCAAGGGTAGCAAGGTCAAATATACAGCCCTCGTCCTTATCAGAACATTGTCCCAAGCTCCATCACAGAAAAGCCATTTAAATCTTAGCATGTTTGCAGGAGCACAAGGAAAATTCCCCCCATACTCCACTCTCTTCTTCAGAATGAATAATAACAAAACAGAGAGTGAACCAAGGTCCCTGCATGGGGGCAGCTCTTATATAACCATGTGATTCTCAAATTGGTTCTGTCCCTTCCCATTGGAAAGGTTTTGAACATTTTCCTACACATCCAAAATGCCATCTCCAGAATTAGAATCCCACGCCATGGAGCCAGCTCCCAGCTCCAGCTTCCTTACAGACATGAAACAGATGTGTCCAAGTGAACAGATGTGTCCAAGTGAATATGACCAGTAAGTTCACATCACACGGAATTCAGAGTTAGGAGGGACACTGGCAAGTGGTGAGCACTTGGCAAACAGGAACAAAATCAAGTGCATTGCAACTGTGCAGTGTCCCAAGACAGGGCCAAAAACGAGAGGCGTGTTCAGCTCACGTTGGAGTCTTCAAAGCGGTCAGACTCAAAATCAGTGGAAAGCTGGTGGCTCAGTTATGAGTCTCTAATCTGGTCATTTAACAGTTCTTACCTGCCCTCCCCCAAATGCCCAGCACCCTTCTCTGGGATGCCCTGATATAATTCTCCAGAATCCAAATACCACTCAGGTACCTACGGCAAAGGTAAGCGGAGGAGGAACTTGATCTTACGAGACAGAACCTCATAAAAGCTCACCGTAAGTTAGACTCTAGTCATGCACAGTGGTCCTAGTGCCATTCATCCTAGGACTTAGGTGTCCCCAACTGGGTACTGTGGCAGTGGGGTGTGGTGGCGCATGCCTGTGCACCTGTAATCGTGGCACTTGGTAGGTGAGGCATGACTGTGAACTTAAGGTTAGCTGGGACCACACAACAAGACGTTTACTCCAAGATGAAAAATATATCATGGATAGAGACATTTTATATTGTATGAAGCAATAAGCCATGGTTTTGAGTCTTTCTTGCTTTTGTAAATCAGGCCTCCATGAGAGCAGATGTTCTAGGAGATTGGGTCTATAGATGCATGCCTAGTGATGTGCCTGATGCCAGATCCTCACTGGAAAACAAAAACTCTTTCGCTATGAGGCATTTATGCTAAGTGGCCAAAAAAACGTGCTACTCTGTAAAGATTCTTAGGAAGATTCCCTAGAATTCATGGATTAGGGGATGTGTTGCCCGGCACTGGGTCTGGTGTTGAAACCTCCTGCCTTCACTCCAAGTCACTTGGCTACGGTCACAGTCATGCAGCAGGGGCAGCACAGGCACCAGTTCATCTCAACCATCAGCTACAGAGAGCAACAGCAATAGCGAGACTGGGACAGGGTCAGGGCTTGGCTCAGTGCCTGCTGTCCAAGCCTGAGGACCTGAGCCGATCACCAGTTCCTACATAAAAAGTGGACGTGCTGATGTATATGGCTTGTGGTCAGTTCAGCTTAGGCTCCTGTGCTGGGGACACGAGGACAGAGGGTCCCTGGGGCTCACTGGTCAGCTAGTGTAGTCTAATTAGAGAGCCTCAGATACCATTGGGGGACCCTAAATCAAGAAACAAGATGGACAGCTCCTGGCCGTTACAGTGGGAGCCTAGCCTGTGACCTCCACATGCATGCACACACACATGGGGTGCATGAAAACCTGCTTAGGGTGAGGCAGGTTTCGGGTGTCCATTAACTCAGTATTCTCCATTACAAGCCTAAGCAGGAAAGGCTACTGTAGCCTCCTTGCTAATGCACCATTAAAAGGTTAAATTAACTGTGCATGGTCAGTCGGTCAGCAACTAACAAGCAATGGAACAGAGATGCAAGGCCTAGAATCTGGTGCCAGAGGCTGTGCAGGTCTAAAAAAATAATGCAACACTGGTCTGCAGTAAAACTGGATTTCTCCCAAGAACACCACTAGCCCCTCCTATTTTCTTGTTTTCACCCCCCAGTCACCATCCCTTCGTTCCCTGGATGGTGCCTTTTTGCTCCAGAGTTCCGTTTACAAAGAAAAGCTGTCAAGATTGTATGAAACAAGAGGTGAAAATGGATCTGTTCAAATTTGCCTTCCGTCACAACCATGTCATAAGGGAGATTCTTGCAGACCTAAAGCTAAAAATGGAAAGAGAAGACTACAGACTTGGAAATTTCCTCCTTAACCTATTAGAAAAACATACATGGCAGGTTAAATTTCCCTCAAGAACAGAGTTGCTCTTTCTCATCCTTGGAGTTTCCCATTACATGACTTTGTTCTCGAGCGCCACCTAGTGGCCAAAAGCAGATTAACTCAATAGGGAGCAAACATTCCATTCCAAGGCCTGCAACAGCAGGTCCTAAATAGAAGGGAGCTGGGAAGCCAGAGGTAGAATAAACCTGTTTCCTCTTCCCACTTCCAATTACCACCCCTGATAAACTTTGTCTAGAGCCAAAATTAATTAAAAAATTAAAAGCTACAGGAAGAATGAAATTCAGATATTGTCATGGCAATGAATTCATTGCTTTTACTGGTTTCCTTCAAAATGCTTCCTTTAAAATAATCAAAGCACTTTAATAGTACAATGATCCACGGGTTCTCTTTCCATACAGTAACAACTGCAGATTGCTGGTGGCCCTGAAATGGGATTATTCCATATCGTCACTATTGTTCTATCTTCTTGCTGCATCAAGAGACGAGAGTAACATATCGCGTCCGTAAAATCACCAAATGGACCAAAATGCAATAGCAACACATGTCTGCAATCAAAGGAGACATAGGGCTGATCCTTGACCTCAGAGAGTGACAATCTGGGCCATTATGTTCCAGGGCAGTGAGACAGTAAAGCTGGATCAGAGAAGAACAGCTCCACAAGTTGTGAGTGGCTTTCGGGCGTCTCTCCGCCCCTGGGATATAGCTAAGGGTGCCCTGCGGCAGAACCGGCCCGCTAGGCCTCAAGCCAGTAGGTGGCGCTCTGGGCAGAGCCTGCTAGCGACGCACTGCACCTGTTCAGTTCCACCGTGAGGAGCGAGGTTGAAGATCTGGGTTTCCTGGGTTCTCGAGGACAGCTTTCCCCTGTCACTTTCTTCTGCCGCTTTGTCAACTAGAACTTCAGACAACCGTGGTCTCTGCACGTGAAACTAAACGTGAAGCCAGGGTAAGCCACGTCCTGTTATCTAACCAAAGCCAAGCGAGAAAGGCCACAGGATGCAACCTAGCCCACACAGCTTAAAGGAAAATGTTGAAGCCTGATTGTCAAAAGGCGCTACTTAGACAAGAAATGCCGCCAGAGTCAGGCCCACGTTTCCAGACCACTGCTCAGCTTCCCAGCATGCTGGCTCACTTTGACTCCATGTGCCCCTCCTGACCTCTCGATGGCACTGCTGCCACATGGTTTAGGGAAGGACATTTTAAAACCTCAAAAATATATTCTTCGTGTTGTTTAGCTACTATTGATTAGGATTTTCTGTTTCAAGTACATTTTTGCAACATTTCCATGATAAGACAGAACAACAAAATAAAACTAGGTACAGCACTATGCCACATTTGGAAACTTTCATAGCAGCAGAAAGAGAAATGATCAAAAGAGACTCCAGAAATTAAGGTAACAGATAATAAAACTCAGCTCCCAGGTTCAGTGGACAAATTCCCTTTCACAAGGAGGATGGAGAGACACCTTAGAATGCTGCTAGTCCCTCCCAGGGCACCAATGCAGGCTCGGTGGCTCCAAGCCCCCTGACTTGCTCCTATACCTGCTAGCTCTGGAAGCTCTCAGGCCATGCACCAGAAACATGTCAGCCGGAGCTGGCAGGCTGGCTGCAAGCGCCACCTGGTGGCTATTTCTGCTCTGCCTTTATTAATAATTAAACTAGCTGGTTTTGGTTGTCGTTCCTTAGTTGGTTTGTTTGGTTTTGATATAATAATTTTGATCATGTTTCCCCCCTCTCCTAAATTTTGTGAGACCCTCCCCCACTTCTGTAGCCACTCAAATTCATATTCTGGTTTAATTCCACGTTGCCTCAATTTGAACCAAAATTGTGTCGGAGGCCATAGGAGTACACAGCAGGTGACAACGAGTGTTCAGATGTCAACCCTCAGAAGAATGATTCTCTGATGAAGAAGAATTCCAGTCAGGCAAGGTTTTCAGGACCACGGACTCAGGAAACGGTTGCTCCTGGGTAATTTTACATGGGCAAAAGCAGCTACGGTGTCTCCCCAACACCGTATACATTACCTATACTGTAATGTGTGATCTCAGGCGACGTGTATATATAATCTACTGATTACATCTCAATCTTATGGACACATATATCCATAGATGGTCAGAAAATGACTTCTCATTAAGCTATGTAATTTTGATATATAAAAATACTATTATATGCTTCATAACTAGATCTATTGTCCCACGAAGACTGTAAGACACTTAAAAGCCCACTTTGTTCCTCTAACTCAAACTAACATAAAAAAAATTTCTCCCCAGTCTAAAACAAACTACACACCTATTAGCTCATTTTTATGTCAGAACAAGTTCAAACCACACTAAATATTTAAATTAGACTGAATGTTTCTGTACACAGACAACAAGTTAAAAACTTGTTATACAAAACAGATATACAAAAGGACAAAGGCACAGATGTCTGACCAAGGTTATTAACACAAACCAATGAAAGAGACTATGCCAATTCTTTGCCTACTAAAGTTTGGCTGATAAAGGCCTGACTCTCTGTGCAGATCTGTCTGCATCTTGTCTCACCGGGCACTGTGCCCCCAGCCACTGGTCACAGTCTTACACCCGAAACCTTAAAACCTTGGGCTGCCATGGTAAATGGCTCTGCCCCTATTGTTTACTCAAAAAATATGCTATGACCTTCAGAGACAGCCTTGTAACTTTATCTGTCATTGCAAAAAGCCTCCTGTAAAACAGATACATCGCTATACAAAAAAACTTAAAAAGTTAAAAACTAATAAAATTATAACTTATAATTAAAACTATAATAAAAATAGACAAAAATCTAAAAACACATGCCTCAAACAATACATATGCAAATTTATTCCATGCCCCTCAAATAAAAAACTTCACTTTTTTTATAAATAAAAAAGTTCAGTTTTGCTGTGCTGTAGACTTTCTCCTGGAACCCTAGATGTAGCCTTGAGAGCTGGTCTCGAGATACAACAATATTTTACCTAGGAATTATTAGAGCTAGTGCTTGACACTAACATGTCAGATGGGAAAAGAGGGTGCGTGATCAGAGTGAAGAAGCATCAAGGATGTTGAGAAAGGTGCTAACTCTTCCACAAGAGCCAGGCCCACACTATCTGCTTGTGAGTTCCCAAGCACCACGTACAAACCTGGGAATGGTGCTGCAGGCCGTCGATCCCAACACTCCAGAGGCAGAGGTAAGTACAAGAGATAAGATCTCTATGAGTTCAAGGTTATCCTGGTCTACACAGCAAGTTTCAAACTAGGCAAGGCTACATAGTTAAACTCTGTCTAAAGAAAGAGAACAAAAGGAAATAAAAGGACATAGGAATCACACACTAAGTTTCTGAAAGTCCATGAGTTCCCTGGATAAGAAGAACTAGATGGAGCGTGTATCCTCACAAATACTAGTCAGGATTTCCTCGCTGAGAACCCAAAGACCCCAAAATTCTATCGACCTAAAATGTACAGAATTTTAAGAAGTATGATGAGCCTAGACAATTATTATGCTTTGGCTTTTATGATCTATTATTTATAGGTACATATGTAGCTAAGATATAAGCCACAGCGATTTCTCAGAAAATTAGGAAACAACCTTCCTCAAGACCCAGTAATACCACTTTTAGGTATATATCCAAAGGATGCCCAATCATGCCACAAGGACATGTGCTCTACTGTGTTCATAGAAGCAGTGTTTGTCATAGACAGAACCTGGAAACAACCTAAATGCCCTCGACTGAAGAATGGATAAGGAAAATGTGATATATTTACACAATGGGGTACTACACAGCAGAAAAAAAATAACAACATCCTGAAATTTGCAGGCAAAATGATGGAGCTAAAAAATCATCATATTGAGTGAGGTAACCCAGACCTGGAAAGACAATTATCATACATTCTCACTCGTAAGTGGTTTTTACACATAAAGCAAAAACAAAACAAAACAACAACAACAACAACAAAAAAACAGCCCACAAGTCACAATCCCAGAGAACCTAGACAACAATGAGGACTCTAAGAGAGACTTACATAGATCTAATCTACATGGGAAGTATAAAAAGACAAGATATCCTGATTAAATTGGGAACATAGGGATCGTAGGAGAAGGTTGAAGGGGAGGAGAGAAGAAGGAAGGGAAGCAGAAAAAATGTAGAGCTCAATAGAAATCAATATAAAAAGATATAAGTCTAATACCACCCAAATACTACTACTACTACTACTATTATTATTATTATTATTATTATTATTATTATTATTATACTGACAAATAATACCATTGTTCTGGAGGGAAAGTGGCTCCATCTTCAGCAAAGTTCGTTCTACACAGTGCTTTCTGTAAACTCCTTCATGCAAAAAAGAGACAAACACCACAAAAGTGAGATCAGTGTCACAGTCTAAGTCCCTAAGAGTGGGTTAGCCACTCTTACTAGTGCTTTCCTTGTGTCTAAAGAGACCGAGTCACATTGGCAGTGACTTGCTCACACCCTGGTGGGCACCATGCTAAATCAGCAGACAGGCTGCTGCAGGCTGAGCTCTTGTCCTGCGACAGTTTTCGAGAAAACCCATCCAGTCGCATGGACGTGATATTAGGTTAGCAGCAAAGCACTTTCCAAGGCATTTTCTGCTTCAAAATACACGAATCAATCTACTGTAAGGTACAGTGTCCTCCCCACTCCACCAAGATCACGGGGTGTATGCAGAAACCCTATAACTCAGGAAGGGGCTTGTTCTCCTTCCCTTTCCACAGACGAGACCCCCTTGGACACTCCTCTCTGGCTACACAAGGATGACAACCAAGTACATCAGATTCTCCTAATCAGAAGCACTCATGATGTTTTTCAATTAAAAAAATTCATTAAACATATGTGTACGCATGCACACACCCATGGAGGTCTGGGGACAACCTGCAGGAGTCACTCCTCTTCCTGTGGGTCCTCGAGCTCCTACGCAGGTCTTGGCAGCAACCACCTTTACCAGCTGAGCAATGTCACCTTCTCAGTGATGCTTTACACGCCACGGCAAGCTCTAACCTCACAACTGCATGGCTCCTGGGGCAGCACACGCCTAGATTCAGATGAGCCTCTGGTCATAGATGTATCTGTTGTTGTTAGCTCTGCTGTACTGCAGCAGCCCCGTCTGAGTGGACTTCTACTTAAAGACACCTTATTCGGTATTTATGGTTCATTTGCTTCATTCAGCATCAGCCAACTTCATCGTAAATCCACGCCCAAAACACACATTCTGCATTTTCTCCACAGAGCACATCAAAGCCTCCTTCTACCTAGGAACCGCAGGCAATAAATAACTCAGTGCTACGATATTAACAACAGGGAGGAGAGAAAGTGAGCTGAGACAGGCTGCAGAAAGCCTGCTTGCAAGGGTGCAGGCTGACACCCACGTCTGCTCAGTGTCAGTGGCGGCTGAGAATGACACTGAAAAGAATCTGGAATGTTCGTGTTGCAGTTACAATAAATTTGGACAAGTAGGAAAACTGTCAAGAATGGAATCCTGGAGTAATGAGACTTGACTGTGTAGTTCAACCCCCTTTTTTAAAAAAAAATATTTATTTATTTATTTATTATGTATACAACATTCTATCTGCGTGTATGCCTGCCCTGCAGGCCAGAAGAGGGCACCAGACCTCATTGCAGATGGTTGTGAGCAACCATGTGGTTGCTGGGAATTGAACTCAGGACCTTTGGAAGAGCAGGCAATGCCCAGGACGACCGACAGTTTTCACATTTTCCTGCCCCCACGTGTCACGGTGTCATCAGTCGCTGGGCACCATTTCAAGTGCTTGTAGTTTTCATAACTTCATAATAAAAGCTTCTAGATTCATGGATTCTTTCCACGTGCTAAGCATCACTGAACAATAAGTATCTGGTAGTTTAGGATCATCAGTTTATTGATAGAGATGGTTATTATATCTTCCTTGGTTTTATTTCTGTATTTCCTAATTAGCAGTTCGGAGGAACTGAGCCCAAGGCTTTTAAACGAGCTGATCAAATGCTGGCCCATCAGGCTATGCCCAAATATCTTATTTGAAGACTTCAAAGAGAGTGGGGGGCTCTGCGTTACTACACAGTCTAAGTGGGAGGGTGAGAAATGGTGTGAGCGACATGGATCCAGAGCCCGTGTTTAATCTCAGTGTGGCATTCTCGTAGTAGTTACATGTAACAGCATGTAAAACCAATGATGCAGCCTTCAAGCTGCAAAGGGAGGTCGGCACAAACAAACGCAGTCCCTGGCAGTTCCTGCCATCTACTCTCAGGAAGACGTTCAAGATGACAGCAAGCCCTGCACTTGTAAAACTGCATAATTACCTCCTATCACTCAAGAAGACAGAGCGCCTCCTGAATATCTAGACATGAATACTAATTCTGAGGAAGTATATTTCATATCACTGATTACTTTTTCCTTTCTGAAAAAAAAATGTTTATATTTTATATGTGTGTGCTCTGCATGTACACCTGCAGGCCAGAAGAGGGCATCAGGTCCCATTATAGGTGGTTGTGAGCCACCATGTGGGTGCTGGGACTTGAACTCAGGACCTCTGGAAGAGTAGCCAGTACTCTTAACCACTGAGCCACCCCTCCAGCCCTCTGGTTATCCTTTCTGCCTTCTTATTTTTAAAGATGACTACAAAAAAGTTAAAGGAAATGTCTAAGTTCTCACATTAAAGCAAATTATAATGGTTGAAAGCTGGATTGTTTTATTTTCTAGTTTATTTTCTTAGTTGAGGCAACAGAATGGGGAGGCATCAAATAAACAAATTAAGGAGACAAGGAAGAATTTTAATCAGTTATCTGCCCTGACTGACCAGGAAGCAGAAGGAAAGTCAAGCCAGAAAGAAACTCTGACAGAGTCCTGATGAGGGCTACAAGTGTCACCAAGTATTAAAACAGTTCCCCATAGTCTTTACAGGCAGTGAGGTGGATTGTGCCCTGGTGGCTATTCTAGAGATGGCCTCGTGGCCCCTCCATTTCAGTAAGAATGTCAGCAGCCAGTTCCACTGCCGGCTTTTCCCACAGGAACCTGGCTCTTCCAAATTAGGAGTCATGACCACCTTGTAAGATCAAACGTATATTTCCAGAATTCTTTTTATTAGGAAGCCCTGTTCTTTGGGGATGCTGGGCGAAGGAGTGTGAAATCCATCTACCTCCTCCATCAAACAATCTGCCATACTTTAAAAAACTTTCCTTTCCGTCTTGTTGGAGCAGCAGCCCCTTCTATGTTGGTACCATGGTTGGTTTTAATATCAACTTGTCATAAGTTAAAATCACCGTTTTGGTAACTATCCTCAAAATCTACATATGATTAAGATTTGTTCATTATGCCATAATTTTTTTTAAAGATATGTAACTTGGTTGTGAATTTATTAGAACCACTTATAGCCTGGGAAGAATATTTCACTTGATAATCTATGTGAGGAAGGAGACCTCCAAATTAACAACAGAAAGTAAATGATTTTCTGACTTCAAGACAAACTGCGCCCTTCTTCTTTAGGGTGCCACCAGAGACTTGATGCATTTTCCAAAGAATATTTCTGAAAGTCTCTTCTATCAGTATTTGGTATTCTGTGATGGTTTCTGTTAGTCATTTTATTATTGCCTTGAAAGATTTAATTCAGTTCTCTTCGATGTGCGTCTTAGAAGATTAATTGTCCCAATTGCTTATCTTTAGAGAATTTCTCCTTGAGAACAGACATAGTCTTGTCCTTTATTGAACTTACATATTGTTATTTGAGAATCAGGGAGGTTTCACCAAAATTTAAATAGGGAAACAAGACGCTTTGTAGTAAATGGGGGTTCCATCATCTTATTTAACCAATTTGGTTTGCTATAGTATTTTCTAATTTGGAAAATGTCCTAGAAGCTAGTCTTAAACTGCTTATATTCAAAAGCATGGGGTTGATAGGAGTGTACTCTTACTGGTTCACTCTTTACCAAACTGCTTGATTCAGAGCTAGTCATTGCTGAAAGTAGTAAACACTAACTGCAGGACAAATAAATACCTACTTATGTTTCACACAAAAAAAGAAAAATCAAATCACTTAGAAGTCTCATGACATAACTGTCCCAGTTGCCTTGATTGATATAGGAAGACCACACACACACACACACACACTGTGGGAAGCATCATCTGGCAATGTCCCAGATAAAAGGGGTTAGCCTTTGGCTGGCCTGGACTCCCTTTGTGGCTGAGTTGACTTGCCCAAGTATTTTGTTGCTGTCACCTTGGCTGATAGCGGAACCAATGCACTGGGGAGCAGTGGGTCTTCCAGGAACCTGCCAGACTACTGGGGCACCTCATAGTAGAGACTGAACAAGCGCTGGCTATCACCCCTCCAGTGAGAA
>JAQHUG010000233.1:2442505-2456614 GCA_028555095.1 Dicrostonyx torquatus | reverse complement strand
AAAAGTAGACCATCATTAACTTGGATCTTGATCTTCAAGGTTTGCTCTCCTAACTCACTCGGGTATTATTTTAAATTTAAAAGCCATAACACTATACCTGTTCTGATGAGTAAGCCTTAACTTCAATGGCTTATAGAATCAACATTAACTTTGCATAGAAAGTACAGACCTTATTGCTAATTCATTTCAAATACTGGCTATTCATATAAAAGTCTGCAGATTTCTGCTGCATTATATTGTTACATTGATGGGTTTTTTAACTGACTTAAGGTTATTAATCTATATTTTGTGATGGTTTGTTACTATCATAACAATGTTTGGTAAAAATGTGTGTGATTACCATTTGAATAATTTCAAAAAATGATTCACATAATCCAAAGCTAATTTCTTTCTATTTCCATCATATTTCCATTATTTGTTTTTATTTCCATTATTATCAATGACCTAAAATCAGAACAGATTGATATCTGAATTCTTATTTGCCCAAGACCAGAGAATTCAATTCACTAAGGTAACAGCGGTGTTCAGTATAGGACAGAAAAGGACAAAAGGTATGCACATTTTACTCAAGTCCAACTCCAAAGCTCCAAGAAAAAACAGAGATAGGCCTTGGCCGCCAGACACTTTCACTTACCCTGATCTAAAATTTCCATAAACTTCTAAGAGTGCAGACCAGAGTGAAAGTTTGTAGCCCTCACCCCCCACCCCAACTCATGAACCACGTGGTTTTTTTCGGAAGTCCTGGACTGTATGACGAAGGGACAATGTCCCTCTAAGGCAGTGTGAGCGGTGATTACCTTCTTCCCAGGCTACCAGGGACTTATCATGAGTTCAGCAAACAAATTCAAAAGTGTGCCCCACCCACAACTCCACTCCAACCTGCCAAGTTAAGTCAGGATCTATCACATTTACAGGCTAAAGTTTAACACCCCAGGAAACAAAAAAAATAAAATAAATTCAGAAGCATGTTGCCTTTCTATCTTCCTGAAACAAGGTCTTGGCAGTGCTGTGGAACTCTCGACGGCCTTTCTAGAGATAGGAAGAGGCATCCCTCCACCCAGCCTTTCAAAGAAGAGAACTTTGGTCAAAACAACATGTTCTGCAGTGGCAGCTAAACAGGAATGCACTTTCATGTCTGAGCTAGAATCCGAGACAGCAAAATGCCATTTACTCCAAATCTACCTCAGCAACGGTCCATTCTTCATTTAAAAAACAAAGACTATAGACTAAGAAAAGTATCATATGATTAGTTTAATATGGGTATAGTTGAAGTGTTCCTCCTTTTAATAGTCTCCCAGCCACGTTCACAAGCCAGGAGAAGCACATCACCAAGCGGAGTTCCCTGACATTTGAAAGTAGTGATCTCAACCAGTGAGCAATCAAGGAGTCCCTTCTCATTCTCACCTACTTCTCTCTCCACCACTTGGGCCAAGTAAAGCACCCACAAGCAAATGGGGACCTCAGTGACCATCCAATGATAATAACAGATTCCAGGGGCTTCCACATCTGACTCTACCACAGCAGAAATGCTTCTGCTTCTTCATGCTCCCAGCCTATGCCCTGGATCACACTGCTTCTCCGTCTTCATGCTCCCAGCATAAAGAATCCCTGGATCACACTGTTTCTCCATCTTCATGCTCCCAGCCTATGCCCTGGATCACACTGCTTCTCCATCTTCATGCTCCCAGCCTATGCCCTGGATCACACCGCTTCTCCATCTTCATGCTCCCAGTCTATGCCCTGGATCACACTGCTTCTCCATCTTCATGCTCCCAGCCTATGCCCTGGATCACACTTCACAGGAAAAGACTTTCTTGCTGCCACACTCCTACTGTTCCCCCACAGCCAAGCATTTATGCCTCTTCAGCTACTTTCTCCTCCCATGTCCTGGCCAACGTGCATAACATGGCTGCTCTCTAGCACCACCTTCAGACAGTTTACAGAGGGGAAGAAGAAATTATGTCTTGGAGGAGAGTTCCTAGCCCCAATCCGAGAACTGTGGCTCACCTGCCTCCTCTCATCAGGGGCCTTCAGGAAAAGCGCGTTGATTACAGCAATAGTGTAAGTCTGGATTTCTTGATCTGTCCTGGAACAACCCAAACAACACAGGAAATCAGAAGAGGCCAGCCCTGAGTCAGTCCATGGGAAGGCTCAGTATCACACACAAACACAGAAGTCCTTCATCAATGAGAAAGGTGGGGGCTAGAAAACGCGGGCAGCACTGGCAATGTATTCCCAGCATGCCTGGGCTGGGCAGAGCAGATGCTCAGCTACTATTCCACTAGGTGGTCAAAGAAGATCAGTTCATGAGGCTAGTTGCCTGACTCTGCTTTCTTTATCAAGTACCAGATAATGTAAGGTGTGTGTGTGTGTGTGTGTGTGTGTGTGTGTGTGTAATTTTCTGTTCAATGCCTGACACACTTAGATGTCTCAACATTCCTGGGCTTATCTAAAAGGAAACAGCTTTGTTCCCATGGCAATGTTATATGTCCTCTAAAGTTGTTGGCAAACAGAAACCTTTTAATAGCAGTAAGTGTTGGCATTTTTGTTGTAAAAATTTGGTTTTCACTGGAAAGAGAGCAGAAATTCCAAAGGAAGCAAAGATCTGAGGGAAGCCAAGTGGCAACAGGAAATAAGGGCTCAAGGCAGAAACCAGGAGCCTCAGAACTGCACTTAGAGAAGATGTTATTTCCCAGGGTTGCTATACAGAAGACAAAATTAGAAACTGCACCTCCATCCTTAGCCTAGCACTTGGTGAACAACGGGCTCCTTTTTTTAGTGAACCACACTGCAAATGAACATTTGTGGCCTTGAGATTCAGAAATAAAATTTCAAACAGTGAAGTCAACAATGTTCACATTCAGTGACAGTGAACCAACGTCATTTTCAGTGAGATTGCATGCAGAACTGTCCTCCTGGGGAGTGAGCTGAGTCACTGGGGCCAGTCCACAGCTTCTCTGACTTAAGTTTCAAATTCTGCTCGTCCCGCTACTTCCAAATAAATTAACATCTACTGTACTTTTGTCGGCTTTGGTATAAACATATGCCAGCATCTTCAGTGTATGGAGAGCTACTGGACTGACCCATCCATTACTCTTAGATCACCATCCCACATGGTTCAGTTAGGTTCATTCTTAAGAATAAGCAAATGTGATAGAACCTGAGATAACAGAGGTGAAAGTCATTGGGAGCCAGGTCACCTTGATGCCAGTCAAAGTATTTCCTAAAACACATCTCCTTAAATCATTTCTAGTCTCTACAAGGCATCTTCATGACCTTCTAACAAACTAGCTTACAATGCTAGTGTGTGAGCTAGTTTACAATGTTTTCTTGTGACAAGTATTTAAATATAATAAGCCACATCACACAACAGAGTACCCCTCAGGGTTCTCTTCAGAGGCACCCTTCTAGTTTACCAAAAAGTAGAAAAATGTGGAAAGCCCCAAAGATTGCAGGGCTTGAGGGTAATTGTCTAACTTCCACATCCTAATTAGGCTCTTAAGCAATAAAATGCACATGTTTTGTTCATTCATCATTGTATTGGTGAAAGAAGCCTCCCTTTAAATATCCCTAGTTGCAGTGACCCGGACTCAAAAGGACAAAGGCCTCATGTGCTTTCTCACATATGGATCCTAGCTCCAAATCATTAGGTTTCAATACATATAACCCTGGAGTAACTACAGAAGCCAGGAAAGTAGAGAGGGTCCATGAATCGTGGGAAGAGGAAAGCAGATCTGGACTCAGAGAAACAGAACATGAAGTGGATTGGGGAGCAAGTGGAGAAGATCTGGGAGCTGGGGGAGGGGAATGAATATGATCCAAGTACTTTGTATGAAATTCTCAAAGAATGTATTTAAAAAACTAAATCTAAAAGAAAATCCTACTTAAAATGCCAAAGTAATTATAAAAATAGGCACTGTTCCAAAGAAAATATTCTATAGGTAGGGCTGACTGTTGAGAACCTAAATGAGAAATGATCCTAGTACATTTTATAAAGACATCAATTGATGTCTCTCAAAATTTACCAAAGCTGAGTGTGTCCCATGGTCTAGGCACGGGGGGACTGCAGATGTGGAGCACAGTGTCATTGCAGTGTGATGACGGATATGAGTAGCACCTGGTTTGGTACCAAATCAAAGCTTTTTGTGCGTGTAACTAAACCAACACACAGTGTTTATCAGGCCATCCGAGTGATTGTTCTCCAGAAACACGGCACACGAGTGCCTAGCGTGCTTACCCCTGAAGATGAGGAATGAGTTGGCCAATGGTGATCTCCTGGGCTACCTTTTGGTAGAGGTCATGACTGTTGAGAACCATTGACTCCAAAATGGCCAAGGACCTCTGCAGGATTGAGATGTCTATGGCAGACTTGTTCACAAAGCTTGCTATCTGAAAAACAAAATTACAGCACAAATGACTGCTCATGCATGGATGGTGAGCCAAACAAGGAAGTCAAAAGGGAGCAACTGCAGGAGTTGAGGTGCTCAGTGAGGAACAAGACCCTGCGGATGCAGCCTGCTGCAAAAGAACAAGAAACACGTGCAACTAACAATGTCCATGAGTCATTGCAAAATACAGCAGTCTCTTTTATGACTTAGCAATAACTGACTGCCTCTTGTAAGGACCATCCTACTGGATTTCCAGAATTGATATTCTGAGTTTCCACTTTCAGGAACAGACTCATTATGAGGCCTCTTATCTAAAAGAGCAATCTCAACTTTGCCAATGGCCACTCTTCCCTATGTCCTAAACTGCTCCTTCATCCACATAACCCAGACCCATAACTTTTATGTTCTTACTGTGTTCCTGCTATGTTCTTAAGGTGCTGACACAAATCATGCTTGCCAATGTAATTTCATAGGTAAAGTTCTACACCTGCCCTCTTCTGGCTATTCTTAAATAAAAAAAATATATTCCCGATGCTTTCAATTTCTTGTGGCTAAAGTAAATCTTTCTCTTGAATTATTCTAGATGTAGCAAACAGAAGTCACTGAAATTATGAGTGCTAGAATAATAGTTTAGTATGTAAAACATAGTCTCTAAGAAATTAATCATCAAAAACCTAAATACCATAAATCACAATATAAGAGAGAAATAAAGCACAGGGTTAGAATAACAGCTCATAGCAATCCTAACACATGAGCACCATAAAGGTTTTATTCTAGAGACCTCATTAAAAGTTATTGCTGTCTGTTGACAGCTCCTACTACAGAGTGATTATTACATCAACACAAAGATGGCTTCAAAGCTGCCTGGCTTGGTTCTATGACGGGTCGACACTGGGCTCCCTCTGTCAACACCAATTTATCCCTTTGTGCTGTGCCATGTACCCCTTTCTCCCCAAATCCCTCCATTCCTGAACCTGAAGAAATACAAAGGTGCCCTGGTGGTTTCCAGCTGCCATGCCATGGTTTTCGTGAGAGGGCCAGTGATGAGGCAGGGATGGGGTCTTGGCTGACTCTCCCGCCAGATCCATGTGGCAAAGGGAAGCAATGAAGCAGTTCAGTGACGTGAGGATTTACATGCCACACACTGTTTTTATAGCATGAACTGCAGGAAGTGTGCGGGGATTTTAAGATCCTTAAAAGACCATCTAAGTTCCTCTCACTCGAACGTGTTTACTGTCCCTGGCATGCTCTTGTTGCAATTCTCACATCTGTTACAATCTACAAAATCCACCATGTGCACACCATCTCTCTTCCTGGAAGCCCACTGTTTAGGACAAAAGCCCAGCTGCCTTCACAGTGTTCATGTCTATGCACCACTCATGTACCTGGTGCCCACAGAGGCCAGAGGGGGGTCAGATCTCCTGGTTGTGAGCAGCAGCGTGGGTCCTGGGAACTGAACCCAAATCCTGCAGAAGAGCACCCAGTCTCTTAACTGCTCGGCCATCTCCCTAGAACATGGTCAACTTTTTCATTAAATGGAAATTTACCACTTACTTCCATAAACAGCCCCTGACAATAATTACTTCCTCAAAATATTCCACTGGTACTCTCAAATGTTTTCTAAGATGAAGTATACCTTCTTAAAATAGGTTTTAAATTCTTTGCAGAACATTAATTCTCTCCTCGCACAACGGGAGAGAGTGGGGGTCACCTATGATCTTTGCTTTCACTTAAGGCATTAGCTTTTTCACCCACACTTCATTTGTAGGTGCCATGCCTCCGTATTTCTCTTCTAGGAACTACTTGTTCAATTCATTTATACTCTTTATAATTCTTTTCTATGAGATCACCTCTCCTTTGACACAGAGTAACAATCATTTGTGCAACCCTAAAACATCTCACCTAATGAGCAATTTACATAAGCCCGGTGTTGGGATCAGGCCTGGTAGAAGGTGTGTGCCCAGTTTATCAGAGTACTCACACAGAGCTGACAGAAACATTAGCCAAGCTTTAAAACTGGCCTCTTCCCTCTGTTGTTACCTAGCAGGGGCTGTAGCAAGGCTTTGAAATGTCTCAATCCTTTCCGTAGGGAGCGATCTAAGCAAATGCAATGACTGTCCTCTTCCAGGAAGCTAGAGACAAACTCCTTAGTGAAAGTACAAACATCCTCAGTGCCCAGTTTGTAAACTACAGATGAGAAAACAGCGAGAGGAGATTATAGATCACCCTGTTAAATTCTAGATTAACAACACTTCCTGTACCTTTCAGCTTCTCCCATGTATCCATGAGGGCTTCACCAAGGCAGGTGATGCAGCTCAGGCAGGCACGGCACAAACTGGTGAAAGCAAGTCTGTATCCAGAAGGCAGTGACACTCGACAAGACAGTAATAAGTATGCATCCAGCTTTCCTCATGCCATTCATTTATGCAAATCAGTAAGTAAGAGGAATATCTGAGTAACTTTTAAACTGCTCAGGGGCATGGCTGGAGCAATAGCTCAGTTGGTAAAGTGCTTCTCTCGCAAGCATAAATAAGGCCCTATGTTTGATCTCCAGGACCCATGTGAAAAGTCAAATGTAATGGGGTAGGCCTATAATTTATCACTGAGAGGGAAGCAGGTGGATCCCTGAGGCTTACTGGCCTGGCATAATTGGTAAGCTTCAGGTCTTTGTCTAAAAGTCCAAAATGAATGGCTCCAGAGGACCAACACTCACCACAACACACAAGCATATACACCCACACAAGCATGTACAAACCACACACACACACACACACACACACACACACACACACACACACACAATCTAAAGGACATCAACAGTAATGTAACCCAATGGTAGCAAAAATACTATTTAGGTTTCAAATGTCTTGAATGCTATTCAAACTTTAAAAAGCCATCCATAGTTACCATGAAGCTGCACTGTCAAATTTGCAGGGGCTCAAAAATCTCTCCAGGTTCCAAAAAGCAAAACTCACTGGGTCAAAGAAGAGAAATGACTGAATGTTTGCCTCAGCATGGAAAATATCTGTAAGGTGAGCCAGGTCCTAGGAGCTTTTGTATGACATTTTCTCTCCAAGACAAAACACTGGTATTTTACATGGCTGGGGGGAAACCGACTCCTAACACAGAATGTTCTATTCGTTCCTTTCTTTCTGATGGATGCCCACCCTTTCTCTAAGTACCAATTCCTTACAAGGCAACTGCATTATTCATGTCAGTACAGATGGAGAAGTGTCTGAGCTTTTGTAAAATGTGATCTGCTGCAGCCAGTTTGCAAACCAGAACCCAGAGCCACGCTGACAAAGATAAAGCCACAGGAAAAGAGGCAGAGGTTATCAGGGTAAAGCTGTTTCTGCACACTGGTGTGTGAATTTGGCGTTAGAAACTACTGTGGACCACAGGGAGAGGCAGCTTTGTGTGTTTCTTACCTAGGTTTTATTGAGATATATCTCTATTTAGAAAAGGTCCCCGCACACAAATCCAGGTGCTCAGAATGTTGAATTTAGCCCAGCAAATGTATAAAAAACAGTTGACTTTATACAATGTAAGTAGTTTTCTGCTGTTTTACAAATTCTCTTATCTAAGAAGTAATGCGATGGAAATTAGAACAAGAATTTATGAAATACGCTGCTGCTAAAAATATTTCAGTTTTGATTTAAAATGCCAAGACAATTAGCTTTTGCATCCTTAGTTTAAATGTGATTTTAAATTTAATTTAAAGGGAATTGAAATCATCATAACTAGTTAGAAAACTAAATTACTTCCATTGTCTCTGAACACTTAACTCACATCATTTAAAGAAACAAAGCTTTGTTATTGCTGACTCCTGACAAGGAGCATTTTACTTGAAAATATATTTAAATCAGGTTTCACCATGTTCCTTCTGTTTTTCAACTTCAAACATTTAAAAAAAATAAATGCTTCTCTGGCTAGTTAGAAAACTCAATTACTTCCATTGCCTCTGAACACTTAACTCAGATCATTTAAAAAACAAGACTTTGTTATTCCTTACTCCTGACAAGGAGCATTCTGCTTGAAAATATATTCAAATCAAGTTTTACCATGTTCCTTCAATTTTTCTTCCATTTTTCAACTTCTAAAATTTTCTTTTAAAAATAAATGCTTCTCTGACTTGGAGGTGGCTCATATAGGTCCCTGAAGTCTGCTGGAAAGGCCAGGGAGGGAAGCACAGCAGACAGGGCCAGATAGGAAACCACCTATTGGCTCTGTGCCTGTGAGAAAGCATAGATGTGGCTACGGAGAACTCTGGCCCATCCCACCAAGGAGATTGCCCTTCACCATGACCCTGCTGACCTCCAAATCACTGTCCTCACTCCTCATTAAGAGGAGCTAGGTTTAGCTGCACAAAAGAAGAAGGAGGAGAAGGAGGATGAAGAGGAGAAGCAGCAGAGGAAGAAGAGGAGGAGAAGGAGGAAGAAGATGATGATGATGACAATGACAACAGTGAGAACCCTGACAGCTAATGCCACTGAGCAGACAGGACTTCCAGGAGCTCCTATTCAAACGGAGGGTCTCTCATACATGAGGAACAGGACATTTGGATTGGGAAACAAGTCCTGCTATAAATTCAGAAACTGTTAAAAAAAAATTTAAGTATGAAATTCCAGAAAACCCAGTTCCTTCATGTGTAGATTTGTTTCTCTAGAGCTAATTCCAGGAAGACAAGGCATGGCAATTCATGCCCTGGTCTCAAAATATATTGCCTACAACCCCTGCCACCACCAGCTGAATGCTTTGGACACAGGAGTATGCTTCTGATTTTATCATCTATAATATCTTCTTTTTAGCAAGTTGGTCAAGCTGACAATGTTGTGATCCTCTAACTTTTCTAACCTGAGTTCATAGACGTATGGCAGGAAATATTTAGAAATATGTCAAGAAGTCCCTTAGCTTCCAATTAGCTCTTACCTTAAATAACCATGCAATGTCCTGCAGACATGAGACCTACAGGGCTACCACTGCCAACATGCTGTTCCAGAGTTTCTTTCCTGCCTTTAATTTAAAGTAGTTCCCCAAGAAGAACATCAAATAGAAAGACCAGTAATGTTAGCCCGTAAGCAATTAGGGTTGTCTGAATGAAAATGGTCCCCATAGACTTTTATATGTGCATGCTTAGTCCCCAGTTGATGAACTGCTTGGAAAGGATTAGGAGGTGTGTCCCTGAAAGTGGAGTTTAAGATTTCAAAAGTCCACACCATTCCTAGTTAGCCCAATCTCTGTCATGTGCTTAGGTTTTAAGATCTCTAGCTATACTGTGCACTGATTGGAGCAGAGAACTTTGATTTCTCCTTAACTCTAGGTTCTCACATGCTACCATTTATAATCTCTGTGGGGATCGAAAATACAATTTTCATATAGCATTTGGGGGCCCTGTTCCCCATAGATATATAATGCTACCAAAATCATTCCACCTTTCAACATAAAGAACTAAAAAAAGCAATTATAAAGTACCCACAATGCAGAGAATTCCGTATGGGGAGAAAAGGAACAGTGTTGAGCTTAGGAAAGCACAGACTACATTACCTTCTTTATGAATGCCACTGAGAATGTATCCCATGACACGATGCCATGGTCCATTAGCTCCACAAAGGCTGTCAAAGTGAAGGACAACATGTCTCCAAAGCTGCAAAATAAGAGACATCAGAGTCACAGACCCAAAGATGAGCACCAGGAAAGATGCAGACATGAGAAGGTTTAGGAAGGTCAAATGTTCAAAGACCATAGGGATAAGAAGCTGGACACTAACAGGAAATACTCATATACACATTATGGGAAAGGGCAGAAACTCAAAACAACCAAGGAGAGTCAGTGACTGGACAGGTTTGCCTCACGTGGACCACACTTTGGAGAGCTGTGTCGCCTTGGACAATTCACTTGACTGCTCTGAGACTCTGTTTACTTCATGGGGAAGCTGGATAATTGCTATACAACCACAAGATGCAGACAGAGCACTTGACTGAGTGTGAAGGGTAAAAGTTTTCAGAATAGCTTAAGTGAATTCTCAGCAAATGACAGATAAATTAAAAGAGGAAATTTATGAGCCACAGGAATCAGAAAGAAAACTTAAAAATAATTATGTTAAGAATACTAATGTGACAGGCCAAGACAATGCAACTCTTCTTCCATCTTATATTCTTGCTGCTTCCTTGCACAGAGCCTCCCTACCAGCAGCTTATCTTGGCTTCTATTAAAATGCTTGCTTGTGTAAATCTCACCCCCCACAGCTGTTGAGCAAAATGACAAGATATGGGTTTTGCCTTTAAAACCCCTTCGTCTAAATACTCAGGGTTTCATGCAGGTCCAAATACCGGAGTGCAGGCAGCTGGCTATAAACTGTGTCTGCGCGGCCATCTCTGGTGGGCTCCCTGTAGCACTAGCCCTTGAGACAGGATTCAAAGGCAATGAAAAGATGACTCAGGGGTTAAGCACTCCTGCTGCCCTTGAAGAGGGCCAAGAGTTCAGTTTCTAGCACCCATGTTGGGTGACTCACAATCACCTGTAGTGTGAATTTCAGCTCCTGAGGAATCCAAAGCCCTCTCTTCTGCCTCCACAGGCCCTTATCCACACATGAACATAAACACATGCATACAAACAAGTCAAAAGAAATCTCAAAACAGCATTCATGTGCTCTATACCAGTGATTCTCAACCCGATTAGAGTCATATATCAGATGTTTACATTAGGATTTATAACAGTTGCAAAATTATAGTTATGAAGTAGCAGCAAAATAATTTAATGGCTAAGGGTCACTAGGGTCAAAGCACTAAGAAAATTGAGAATCACTGCTCTATATGCTTGCATGTATACACACATGCAAATATGCATGTAAATAAACTCAGTTGTTTTACACTAGCTAGGATTTTGTCTTTAGCCATTGGGTTTTAAGGAATGTCTATATGTGGGAGGCATGGAAGTTCCTGTGCTCACAGATAAGTACTGGGGAGACCCCTGGGCACTTATTGTGAACCTGTTTATAAAACCCATCTTTGTGGAAGATGTCACATGTAGTCAATCTACAGAACCCATATTTATGGGAGATGTCACATGTACTTTACAAAGCATTTCAATGTAGTCATGACCTATGGGGTTGAGTTTGTTACCAGGGGAAATATTTACCAAATTGTGCTCTACTTAAATATGCCTAAAATAAACTACTCAGGGTCAGACTCTCAAAGTTTGAAACAACACTGGTTACTGAGTCACAATGAACCTCCCTATCTCCTTGCCTCCCACAGATGATACTCTGCTAGCCATGGTAGTTACAGAGACCCCAGAGTCTTTGGAGATAACAACGCCACATAGTGGGCTTACTGCCTCCAGCACCGTCAAAAGGGGATAGGAAGTGCTGTAGTTTGGAACAACATACTCCAAAGGCCCACGTGTTTAAGGCTTTGCCCGCCTAGGCACTACTGGGAACTAGTGGAACCTGGAGAGATGGGACTTAATGAGCTGTCTTTACATCACTGGAGGTTATGCTCCTGAAGAGGGCAGTGAAGCCCTGGCCTCGTTACGTTTTCTAGCACAAGAAGGAGATTGTGCTCAATTCTCTGTTCCTGCCATGATGAGCTACCTTACCAAAGAGACCATCACAGAATGCCACATGTGACTTCTATACTACATTGTATAGTAATGTGAATTTCCATACTTGGTTTGTAGTTGGTTGTTCAGAATCTACAGAATAGCACATCATATTATATCTCCATTTCAAAGTCCCATAACAAAGTTAGGTTAAAGTTCCCTATTTTCAACTAATACAGTAAAAAAGAGGTTCACAGCTCATCTACAGCCTCGTCTCCACACCCCTCCCTGCTGCTGTTCTCAGTCCAGCTTTAAAAAGCAGCTTTCATCTTGGAAACCACCGTGAAAGGAACCCATCAAAATGGAAGTGAGTCTCACAGGACAAAAAAAAAAGAATGAGACTCACTAAAAAGAAGCATATAAGTGACCTCAAGTCACATGGCAAAGGCTTGGCCTCCAGTTCTACATAGCAAGTGACTTCACCATCCTGGCTTCAGTGTCTTCATTTATTAGAAGCAAGTGAGGAGGGAGTCAATATGGTGACAGTGGTCCTACCCCAGAAGTTATTTAGGAAAAAGATGCCAGCTAATGTGCCTGTCCTTCAAATGGCATGGAGAGCAGTGAGCAGCAGATGAGGGTGGCTAATGCCACCACATAAAGGGAGTATTTCGAAAAGCAACTGAAGCTCAGGGTTTTACACACTACACACCCCACTGTGTAAAATATAGTGTTCTGAGAAGCAGGAACACAAGGATCCCCGATCTTTCAGGTGCCCCTAGGTGGCATCAGAGGATTGTGCCTCAAAAAAAACTCCATACAGAAAATGCATTATTGGAAAGAGCAAAAAACTAGAATGAGTAGAAAATAGGCTTTAAAAAGAGAGAGAGAAAAGAACCAAGGAAGGTTAAATAAAACTGTAGAAGTATCCCTAAATACAATAAGTCACGAGAAAATTCCATTATCGGCCCCTAAAAGAGAAAAATGTTTCAGGATATAAGAGGCAGGTAACAAATTCAATTAGTAATATTTATTTTATTACTAGACTGGGTAGGTATCCGTATTGCTCTGAAAACATTATAATGTATGTATTGTTCAGAAGTAATACTGGCTATTTTGTTTATTTGATTACAAAGTATAGAACAATTTGGCAGTGGCTTATACCTCATGTGCTAAAGGTTCACAGACACTAAAAGGGTCTGCCATATCCCACATAGAAGGATATCCCACCCCAGCCTCTACTCAGCACCAAAATGTCTGACTTGATGGCTTCAATAAAAGAATCAACCAAAGAACAAGAGTAGCCCAGGAAAGCATCCACTGCTGGCTCAACCCTTCCTTCCCAGTCAGTTACCTGAGCCAAGGAGTACCCATGGCCTTAGGTTCAACATTTGTCTTCATTAGGTCCTTTAAAAGCAACAGAAAAAGCATATATATTCCTTCCAAAGGAATCTAAAGGCAAAATGACTCAGCTCTCCAGCTGTAATCTCATTCCAAATGGCCTTAGGGAGATAATCATTCTCCGTTAAAATGTTCAAGAACTCTACAGATTCCTCTAACAGGCTTCAAGCCCTAGGAAAGGAAGATAGATGGAGAGAAGTGGGCTGGTTTCTGAATCTCCAAACTGAGTTGTCTAAGACTTCAATCTGAAAAGCTATTAAAGATCAAGAACAGAAATTCCCAGGCTGCAGATAGCAAACTCTGAACTTGTCAGTCATCATCAACGCTGATGACCGACAAGGAACAGAAAGGCTGTATCTCATTATGTGACTGTCACGATGCTCATGGGTCAGAATTGGCCCATTCACTACAGTAACAGCTAGATGACTGACTGATAGAAAGACTCATAGAACACAATGTCCTCGGATGCATTCAATGTTAACATAGTAGTGTAGTATGTGTGCTATATGGTACAATATACAACACACATTATAGCATATGGTTATACATACATTCCAAAAATGACATATAAGTCATTATGGCTAATTGCTAAGTGGCATAGTATGACTCCATGAAGACTTTTTCACAATTAAACTAGATACCAAAAAAAAAAAAAATAAACTAGATACCATGCTAAAGTTTTATTCTATTTTAATGTAGATATCTTATTCCCTTCCCCAATATCCACCCTTTCTCCATCTCCACCCTCCCACAACCCCAGGCTCTCCCCATTTCTTCCTTTCTC